>RXID01021888.1:0-25895 GCA_005019695.1 Trichopus zeylanicus subsp. travancoricus
TAAAATTTTAGTTTTTGGTTTAAACCAAACTGAACTAAAATATTTTGGTTTGGTTTTAATTTGATTTTTATAACATTTTGGTTCAGTTTAGTTTTTGAATTTTAAAACCAAAATTTTTAGTTCGGTCTATTCGGTTTGGTTTGGTTTAGCTTTGGACTGAATGCACAGCCTTACTTATAGTCACTTTCTATGTATCAAGGATATTCTCCTCATATACTACTTCTCTATAATCATGCCTCATCTTGCGAGTCAAGTGGCTCTCCAACTTGGTCTTTATCCTCCTATTTCCCATGATACCCAGATAATCTCGCTTCTACTAATAGGGGTCCTTCATGGGTCCATTGAGCTTTCCAGTTATGGACAGATGCCGGTTGGAAGTTTCATGAGGTAAGTGTTGAGAAGGTAGTTGTCTACTTGGGGTGGTACAAAATGATTTTTTTGAGATAGGTTGTAGTTTCACCCATCATAGGCACCTCTAATGTTTATATCGATAGCTACTTAGCTCCTATTATGGTATTAAGCCTTTTCTTCACTTAATCCTACTTTTTTGTGCATCTTTATTTCTCTTGTTTTGCTTTGATAGTCACCAACTTCTCTTGAAGAGATGATCACTTGTTTGGATCTCAACAATCTAGAGGTGTTGAATCTTAAGATTATCATTCCTAGCTTGGAGGGCCAGCAAAATGAGTTGGTGACTGAGTTGAATTGACTAGTATTATCTTCTCCTCTTTGTTTTGACTAATCACTTGTTCCACATTGTTTAAGCATCAAGATAATAATCTTCTGCAAGCTTCTTCCTCATACAACCCCCAGCCTAATGAGGCACAACACATGACTATAGATGACTTAAGTTTCGATAATATGGTGGTAAGTTCCTTACTTTGTCATGCTCGGTATTTCCCATATGGCTCAATCCCATGGTCTCTTGTTGTTGAATGCCAAGATTGCTGAGTTGTGGTCCATCTAGCTACTTGTGAATGTGACTTGGGAAAATATCACACTCAACTTGATTATCTTCATAAACTTCTTCCCTTCTGTAGGAAGGTCCAACTCATGCTCACCATTGCATTCCTCACATCATTGATCTCACACCTATTCCATGTCCACTTCTTTTAGCCAGCATGACTGATATCTTTCTTGTTTTACTTGCCCCTATATCCTATATCTTTAAGAATAGATAGTTAAGTAGCACTTTTCTTTGTATGAAATATGAATGCATAAGCATTTAGGTGTTTCAATGTTTTGTGTGTTGTTCTTAGGTGCTCTTTTTGGTCATGCTTTCTTATTTGACTGGACTAGCTTTGGTTTTGGAATATTTTACCTCAAATTATGGGTGGCTGATTGACTTGCTTGTAGTCATCGCCTCGCGCTCCTCCTCTCTCTCTCTCGCTCTCTCTCTCTCTCTCTCTCTCTTTCGTCCAATGTCTTTTTGGAACCCATTTTCAAGCTCTCATGCTCCGTCATTTGATCAAGCTCCTCGTACTTGGGTTCGACCTTTAGAATGCCCGTCTTGGACCTTATTGTCTAAGGCTTACTTCCTATAAATACGAATGAATACGTTACTCTTTAGGTAATCCTTCATTGGTCGATAATGCATAAGACAAGGTAGGGACCAAGCCCATTTCTAAATTCTAGCAATGATCTAATTTTTTCCTCTTTTAGCTCAATTTTTTGTTTCAGTTTATATTGTGTTGTTCCAATTCGCCTTAAAGGATGCAAGGTTTGCCAAACTCATAGAGCCAATTGGGTCCGTACTTCTGGAGCTCACTATGCCTGTGGTTTTATTTTATACTAATGAGACATTGTTTGAGGTATTTTTTACGCTAATCAAATTTAATTAAAATATAATTAGGATGGAGACTTGTATGCTACTAAATTATGGTCTAAATATAGATCTTAGTTAGACTTGAACTGAGGTCAAATTTGATTAAAAATTGAGTTTGATTTAGACTTGAATTATTGAGAAATTTAGGGCTCAAGCTAAATTTAGCCATGTGGGTTAAGTGGGCCTGACATTTAGACCAAAATCCAGCCTAAAACTCATCCAAAATATGGAGTAAAATGAAAATAGAAAACTTTTACAAAAACATCTGCTAGCCTAATTTTGTATAGAACGTTCCCAGATAGAACTTTTTTCAAAAAATTAAGGAAAATTCTGAAAATTACAAATAAACACCTCAAAGAATTTGTAAAAAAGATCTTGAACTTCCAAATCAGGTCCTGTTTGTAATTATTCCAGAAATGTTAGAAATTACAATGTCGCCTAATTTTTGAAAAAATTACGAATAACCCTATTATGCGATATCACAAATTAATATAAATTTCAAATCTCATTCCATAATTCTATCCACATATCATCATTCAAAATAGAAAATCAATCTGTCCATATCTAATCTTCAGAATTTCAAATCTTGAATGAAGATAGGCTTCATGTGATTATCTTAGCAAAGATTGGCTTGATCTTCTTATGCTCTTGACCATTATAAAAAAATTTGTAGTCCTGCACGAAGGGGGAATCAGAATTGGAGGAGAAGTGAGGAGAAAGGTCGGGAATCACCAAATAGGAAGAAGATTAGAAGCAAGGAAAAGAGATTATTGAAACTTATCTTAGGTGTTCGTTCTCTTTCTCTTTCATGTCTTATTGCTTCTCCTCTCTCGTATGTTAAGGTCTACTGAATGCAACATCCTTCTAGGTAGCCATCCAATCTCGGCTAGGACAAGGCCAGTTTCAACCAGAACAAGCTTAGCCCTAGATGGACTTCTCTGCATGCCTTCTTCTGCTCCTATACTACCAGGCACTGCCTTGCAACTGACTGTCCTGCACTACCAGCCATCTTCACCATATGCTACTATGACCTGGTGATGTCCAACCATTGTATGGAAGCCACTTCGCTGATTGGGTTGTGGCCATCCGAAAGCCACTTGTCGCTTCTCTGACTTCCTCAATGTAACCTTGTTCCTCTGCTCCAGCACCGCTCTAAACCTACACCTGACCCTTGCACCACATAGAACATCTCTCCATGTGTTGCCATTGAGGAAAGGGCGCAGGATCGATCCGCACTGCACTGTAGCCACCACTAAGGCCAGCTATGACCTTGCTCTTCGTCGCATAGACTGTCTCAACTGTGGACTGGTTGCTCCCACATGGCATTGCTCCTTTCTCACTGTTGGTTGCCATTTCACCATCAATCATACCTAGAAGGGCACTGAACTGCATCTGTGATCCCCAGCTCACGCTCTACGCCAGCTTGACTTGCTCCGGCACACCTCCGAGTTCTATGCTCATTGGCCCCACTCCAGCATGCCTCTGAACACCGCACTATCTCCAGCAGTCCTCTGGCTATTCCACCGCCATTACCACCTGTAGGTAGTCTCTGTCGCCTCCCATTGCTGATTGTGGCTTAATCCAGCCAAAAGAAGCTTCAGGCCGCCATGGCCCAGTTGAGTGAAGGGGCGAAGGCACGAGGAAGGAAGAAAGAGATGAGTGAAGAAGAAAGAAAAATAGAAAATAAAAGCTTTCAGCAAAAAAAGAAAGAAACCCTTGAATAGTAACCCCCCCCCCCCCCAGTTAGCCTCAATTTGGTTTTACAAGTCCACTTTGATTTTAGACTAGCTTTCGGAATCACCGTGTATCTATAAGCCAACGTTTAAATTCGTGACCACTTGAATTATACGTTAGCCTTTGAATTTGTCAAATGTCTATAGGCCAGCTTTCAAACTCACCAAATGTCCATAAGCCAGCCTTTGTGTTTGTAACTATTTGGATTGGAGGCTAGCTTCCGGGTTCATCGAGCGTCCATAAGCCAACCTTTGGATTATGACCACTTGGATTATAGGCCAACCTTTGGTCTTGTTAAGCATCCATAAGTTAGCCTTCAGGCTTGTCACCACTTGTATTTTAGGCCAATCTTCAAGCTTGCTAAAAGTCCATAAGCCAATTTTTGGGTTCGCGACCATTTGAACTATAGGCTAGCTTTGGATTCGCTGAACGTTTATAAGCCATCTTGTGGGCTTGTGATTATTTAGAATATAGGCTAACGTTCATGCTCGTGATTAGTTGGATTATAGGCCTTTTTTTGGGCTCACTGAATATCCATAAGCCAACCTTTGGGTTTGTGACCATTTAGACTATAAGCTAGTCATTGGGCTCACCGAATATCCACAAGCCAGCATTTGGGCTTGCGACCATTTGAACTATAAGCTAGCCTTCAAGCTCACCAAATTTTCATAAGTCTGCTTGTGGGCTTGTGATCATTTAGACTATAGGCTAGCTTTCGGGCTCATTGAACATCTCTAAGCCATCTTTTAGGCTTGCAACAATTTAAACTATAGGTAATCCTTTAGGCTCTCTAAATGTCTATAAGCTAGTCTTCAGGATTGCGAACTATGAGCCTGAAGGTTGGCTAAGGTGGAGCCCAAAGGTTGGATTAGATGTGAGTAGGTTAGCTAAATGTGAGGCAGAAGGCTAGTTAAGATGCTAATTCAAAAGTTAGATGAGGTGCAAGCCTATAAACTAGCTTGGATGTGAGTCTGAAGGCTAGCTGAGTGTGAGTCCGAAGACTAGCTGAGTGCGAGCTCAAAGACTAGCTTAAATGTGAACTTGAAGATGGACTAAGTGCAAGCTTGAAGGTTAGCTAAGAATGAGCTCAAAGGCTGACTTAGATGTGAGCCCAAATACTAGCTATATTGCGAGCTTAAAGACTAGCTGAGTCTGAGCTTGAAGGCTAGTTAGGTGTGAGCTCAAAGGCTAGCTAAGGTGCGAGCCCAAAGCCTAACTAAATGCGATAGGATTGATCATCTTTGAATTGCTGTAGGTGGCTGCAGCAGTGTCAATAATCTACGATCATCGATGGGCCTCGGGTGGTTGTAGCAATGTTGAAGTTCATTAATGCACCAAAGACTGTAATCATGGTAGTGGTGTTGAAGTCAAGACAAGACCTACTCCAAATTTTTTCCCAACAACTCTTTTTTTATATTTTTTTTACTTCTATTCTCTGTCCTGCCTATGATTTCTTCTTCAAAACCCTACTAGGCCCCTTTTCTTCTTCCTCGAACCCACACCTCCTTCCTTAGGACCAACACCTAGCCACTTCCCCTTCAGACTTGAGGTTGAATCCAACCGAACTCGGTCAGATTTAGCATTCTCCAATGGCAGATAAAGGCGATAGCCATCTATGTAGCATAAGGCCGAGGCATATGGGTCATGACCTAGGTCAACCGAGAGGCCTCTGGCAAGGTCTTCTAGCCATCTAGGGTGCCATGAGATTCAAGGGCGAGTGGCTCATCGAGGGATGACCATAAGGCACACGTTAGTGAGGGTTGGTTCAGGTTGGATAGAACAAGAATGAGGCTAGCGTAGCCTCTTTCTGAGTGAGGGGCTTCTAGTGAGTTTGAGGTGCAGTAGTGGCTAGTGGCTGCACCGACACAAGGGGGCTCAAGTGGAGGCAAGTGGCATGATGTTGAGGTAGTGGCGGATGGCTCTAGGCCAAACACGAGCTCGAGCAGTCTAGTCACCCGGCAATGCTCCGGTGAGGCTGGGTGGATTCTTGGACATGTGGCCAAGGAACAAGATGAGGCAGGAGAAGAAGCTTGAGGACTAGGAAATGAAAGCAATCAAGAAGAAGAAGAAGAAATAGGATAAGAAATTACCTGTCAATGATTTCTTGATCTTCTCTCGATTTCTTTCCCTACTCTAATCTTTCTCTTTGTGTCTCCTTTTTTTTGTCTCTTCTATGTAGGTTTTCAGTCTTTTTTATTATCTTCAAAGAGGATTTTGAAACCAAATTGAGGAGATTTAAAATCAAATTGATGAGATTTGAGTTTGGAATGTTCAAGATTGTAATTATAGTTAGATTTGATTCCTAAATATTGTAATTGGCATATAATTTTTTTATTGGGATTTGTTTCCCTGATTAATTTAAATTTTATACCATTTTCGGATGGTAAATTTTCAGAGGGTTATTTGCAAAATTTTCCAAAAAATATGGACTAAAGTGTAATTCCATGAGTTCTAGGGGCTTTTCTGCAAAAAAAAGACATATTTACAATAGTTTTAAAATTTTTAGGGTTCTTTTTGAATAAAATTTAGATTATTTAGAAATAAAATTTTCTAATGGTTTTTTTAAATTTCTCTGGAAAATTAGACCAAAAATATAATTTTATAAATTCTAAAGGTCTTTTGCAAAAGGATATATTTGTAAAAATTTTATAATTTTCAGGGTCCTTTTTGCATAATAGCTCATATATACCCATAAAGTAAGAATTTTTGGGGGTTTATTTATAAATTGTAATTTAATCCAAATCTTGTTTTAGCCTTTGATCCAAATTAGGCCTAAATTGTAATGTCTAAATTTTACTCACCAAAGAATCTTAATTCAAGTTTGGAGTAGGATTTCAAAATCTATTTAAACAATGCTGAACTTTGATGACAAAATAATAATCATTGTGTGGGCAACTAAAGTCAATCTTAGCCACCAGACTATGTTCAACTCTAATTAATTCATATATGGTATTTTTGCTTTCACCCATAGTGTCACTGTTCCTACAATTGTTGTTGTTGCTATGAGTACTGTTGATCTAGTTACTGCTCCACCTACCCTATATGAATTAACCCCCTCACCTCCCACCCATGGAGTAAAAGCCAAATCCACCCAATGGCAAAGGTTGAGTTTACCCATGTGGCAAAGGCCAAATTTTATTGTTTCAAACCTTGATGACAATATAGAGGGTCAATTAGTACAAATTGGGGTATTAGTTTTTCAAAGACTAAGCACTAGGCAAAAGTCAATTTTTGACTATCTACAACTTATCAAAGGAAGGATTAGCAGGACATTCAGTTAACTTTGGGATGTCATATTGAACTCGATGCTAGATTCTATAATTCCCATCTCCAACACTACAAGAGCTAAAGGAGAACAATTGAAAAACATGCATTCAACCTCCTTCAGCAAAGAAGAGAGCAATGCCATATTTTAACACTAGAATAATTGATGGATGAGTAACTAAATCCTAGAAAAAAATATACATTAAATCTGCAATACATAAGAGTCAAATGGTTGCATAAGTTTCAAAAGCACAAAACAAAAAATGTTTAGCCTATTGCAGAATATCTAGTCAAATTAAACTAACCAATTAAAGTATGTATTCCATACTTCTTAAGGCAAAACACAGAAAAAAAATTTTAAGAGACATAAAATGAAAAGTTCTCTTACTATTCAGGTGAATCACCTTCTGTCTTAATGACAAGATCCTTGAAAATAAAGGGTAATATTTGAAGGCATAGATGGCCGATGATAAAATATGGTGGAGTTAGAATCCTTGCATCTCCCCCACCCACAAACACCCTAAATTAATGTTAGGAATGCAAGCTTGGAAATATGGTGATTAATTTACAAGTAACTAAAACTTGATTAGAAAAGTTACTTCAAAGATAAAAGTGCTAAGATCAAAAGATAATCTCTCAGGAATCTCCTCCTAGAGACAAGAGATCACCATCCTAATAAATAATGATAAAAAAGGTCCTAAATTGGCAAATCTTATATGGAAAACTAAATTAAGAGAGACAAACTAAAAAAAGTAAGAACTAGTTATCATCTATGAGCCCACAAACCTTGGATCCTTAAAAAGGAATGAGATTGTTGAAAATAGAAGAAAGAAAAAAATTGAAAAGGAGGAGAAAATTGGATCGTATGTTGGAATTAGGAGAACTAATCCAACCTCATCTAGGTGTAGCATCCATGGGTATTTGAACCTTGAAAATTGAGGTTAAGAGGAATCTGAGATCAAAGCAAGTTAAAAAAGTTAAGTAATAGAAACATGGTGAAAGTGGTAAAGTCACTAGAAAAATAGGTTCCTGAATGAAATATTGCATTAGGGAAAAGGTATAAGGGAGGTCGATCGATGACCTACCATATTCTGAGACTATATCATCCTTAAATTTTAATAAGCTGACTCACATAGGTAGGCTTTAATCGAAGACGAAAGGATATATCACCTATCTACTAAAAGAAATATCTAAAATTGATTTTCTCTCAAAATAAGTACAAACACATATGCTCCTCATCATTTGTTTCTTCTAGAATCACAATCAAAGTAAAAGAGAGAGAGAGAGAGAGAATATCACTTCATAAAGTTACTTCTCTTGAAGCTCATGCATTAATATGGCATTCAAGAAAATAAAGTGTTAGCTTGAATTACTATAGTTCAAATAACATTGACCTAAGCATCAACTTGTTGATTTAGCCAATTACTATAGTGTCCTAGTCTAATGTTCCAATAAGGTATTCCAAAAGGTGAGCCCCGTGAAAGTAGGAACTCCTTGTTCCATTCTTTGTTCTACCACCCTTTGTATGATGAGAGACATCGAGGTATGGTATAGGCAACAAGGTGAAAAAGCTTCAGGGTTTCCTTCAAAATAACCCTCCAAGCAATCAAAGTCAAATCACTTGGATCAAAAAGTCAAGTTATCAACCACTACATGATGGAGTTAACACTGGGGGCATATCTCCCCTTGGACCCTTGATTCTATGTCACTCTAACATAGATCGAGATCTCTTCTCCCAACCATTATCAAGTGATAATCTTTCCATTATAGATGCAAGGGCTCTAATCCAAAAAAAAAGTAGAACCCTTTTTTATAAAAATAGGGTGTTTTCCTTAAAAAAATAAATATTATATTCCTTTGCTATTTTATGTAAGGATAAAAATGAAAAGTGCTCATATTCGAAACATTTGAGTATATGAAATAGCTCTCTTCTAAAAACACATGATGAAGATGGGAGCATACTACCCAAGCATTCATTGTGAATGCTCAATCAAATATCAAATTCATCCTCTCATGAAAGAAGGGAAAAGTAAATTCAAATCTTTTCTCATTTAAATGCTTAAGGAAAAGCATGATGTAGAAGCATTTAGAGTGGACACCCAATCTATTAGGCTAACACCAACTGAGATTTTCATTTCCTACCATCAAAAAGTTATGGGCAAGAAAGTCAAGATTCGCTCATCAAACACTCACTAAGTAGGAATATGGCCAAGACATAAAATGGACAACAAGGTGATCATGGGTTCTTCTCTCACCCTAAGACATTAAGGATAAGTAAAATTTTCTCCCCTAATATTTAAGAGACATCTATCTTCATGGCATTTAAAGAAAACTAAAATATATGATATTCTTTATTTCTTCCATAATCAATAAATCAAATTAAAAGTCATCAAATTCTTGACAAAGACTTCAAATAGACCACTTATAAAGTGATAAAATCAAACATGCTATCCTAAAATAGCAAAAGAAGTATACCATCTCCAATCCAGTGGAATCAAGCTTATTACCTCTATAAGTGGTAAAATCAAATGAATTGCCTCCAAGATGGTGAAATCAAATACCTCATCTATGAGGGTTGCAAACATATTATCTGTAACATGATAAAATCAAAGTAGCAACTTTGAAACTAGCCAAGTAAAGTCCATTTTGCCTGATGATCAAGCCTATATTGATATAGCAAACTAAGTCTATTTTGTGTAGCAATCAAGCTTGCATTTACATGAAAATCAAGTCCACTTTCATGCAACAAAGCAAAACCCATTTTGCATGGCTGATTAAGTGCGCATTTATATGACAAATTAAGCCCACTTTATGTGGCATATCCAATCCAATTTTATATGGTGATCAAGCCTTCTTTTAGGTGGTAAATCAAGTCAAGTTTTGTATGACAAATTGAGTCCATCTTGTGTGGTAATCAAGCCCACATCCATATGGCAAATTCAATCCACTTCTGCATGTTGATTAAGCCTACTTTTACGTGGTAACATCAATCTACTCTTACATGATGACCAAGCCTACTTTCACATGATAAATCAAATCCACTTTTATATAATAAATGCAATCCACTCTTGCATGGTGACCAAGCTTGCTTTTACATGATAAATCAAATACACTTTTACATGGTAAATTTATTCCACTCTTGTATGGCGATCAAGCCTGCTTTTACATGTTAAATCAAATCCACTTTTGCATGGGGAGCAAAGTCCATCTTGTGAGGTAATGGAGCCCAAATCCACATGGCAAGTTCAATCCACTCCTGTATGGTGATCGAGCCTACTTTTATGTAGTAATCAAGCCCGTATTTAAATGAAAAATTCAATCAACTCCTGCATGGTGATTAAGCATGCTTTTATGGTAAATCAAACTCACTTTCATGTGGTGAATCGAGTCCATCTTGTGGGCAATCTAGCCCACATCAATATGGCAAATTTAACCAATTCCTATGTGGTGATCAAGCTTGCTTTTATGTGACAAATCAAATCCACTTTCATATGGTGGATCAAGTCTTTCTTATGTGACAATCAGGCCTATATTTGTATGGAAAATTCAATCCACTTCTGCATGGCGATTGAGCCTACTTTCACATAGCAACTTTCATCCATCTTGCATGATGATCAAGCCTGGTTTCACATGGTAAACCAAATCCATTTTTACTTGGTAAATTAAATTCTTTCTTGTATGACGATCAAGTCTATTTTCATATAGTAAATCAAATTCACTCTTATATGGTAAATTCAATCCACTCTTACATGGCAATCATGCTTGATTTCATGTGGTAAATCAAGTATAATTTTATGTGATAAATTTAATTCACTCTTACATGGTGACCAAGCTTAGTTTCACAAGATAAATTTATCCACTTTTACATGGTAAATTCAATCCACTCTTACATGGTGATCAAGGCTACTTTTAAGTGGTAAATTAAATACACTTTCATGTAATCAAGTCCATCTTGTGTGGCAATTGAGCCCCAATCCATGTTGCAAGCTCAATCCACTCCTACATAGTGATTGAGTGTGCTTTTACATGGTAATCAAGCCTGTATTTAAATGGAAAATTCACTCCTGCATGACTATCAGTCCTATTTTTATGTGGTAAATCAAATTCACTTTTGTGTAGTGAATCAAGTCCATCATGTGTGGCAATCGAGCCCTCATAGCAAATTTAATCAACTTTTACATTATCAAGCCTGGTAAATCAAATCTACTTTCATTTGGTGGATCAAGTCCATCTTGTATGGCAATTGAGCCCACATCCTAATGGTGAATTCAATCCACAACCCATGCTGATCAAATCTACTTTTACATTGATAAATCAACTCCATTTACATATGGTAGACCAAATCAATTCTCACATGGCAAATATAGTTAACTCTTGGAATGTTGATGTAGGGGTTAGATACCTAAAATTATTTGCATCCTCTCCTCTAATCATAACTCAAGAAGAGGATGCAAAGAGAGGAATTTATTGTTTCCTTTTGTAGTTTTGATAATGAAAAAACTATATATTTGATATATTTCTTGAGCTCTTTGTGGCTGGCAATCAAGTCAAACCCACAATGAAGATCAAGCCCATTCAAAAGCCTCGAGTATGGTTGAACATGAAGATATCATTGAAGATGAAGCATGATGGTAAATCAATGGGCGGATCTTGAAGGAATGAAGATTGGCTAGGAGAAGTCTCAAGAGAAGACTCAATATGTCTAGTTTTCTTTTTATATTTTTTGAGTCAAAGATTGGTTATTTGAATTCATGGCTTAAAGCATTGGCTAACACTCAACCTACATTGGAATGCCTTCACTGGTTCATCTTTTAATTCAATGTCAGCTTGAGATGGTGTCAAGCATGAAGATTGAAGTTACAGCAAAAACATAAGTTTTTCTATTACCTTTAGATGTCTGAACTTTATAATTCAAACTCCCAAACATTGTAGAAATAGCTCTTTAAATTACTGATAGCTTTGGACACTCAAATTCAAGGTTCAAATACCTAAAGTTTGGAAGCCGTAACTTCTGTGAAAATTCATACTTAGGGTTTGGTCATCTGATGATTTTGTCAAATTTCTGAAACTATATAGTTTGGATGTTCGAACCTTTGATTTGGCACCCAAAGCTATGACATCAGCTTCAATGGCTAGTAAAAATTTGATCATCAGGAGGATTTAGACGTTCGAATAGGTATAGTTCAGACATCGAAACTCGGTAGACAATCCAATGGCTAGTGATGTCCCCAACTGGTATTTAAGGGCTTGAAACTTATTCTTTCATAACTTTTACTTATTATTGAGCAATCCTTCTCTGAGATAACAAGTTCCTAAAATCCCTCTAGTCTATAACAACTCTAATCCTTTCACTTCAACTTTCAAACCTTCAAAGCCCCTGTTCTTACATTAAGTGATCTTGTAGTGAGGCATTAGTGTTTTTATTCTTCTATAACCTATTGTAAGCACTCCACGGTTGTTTGGAGGTTTTGAGAGAGTAGAGCTCTAGTTTAGAGTTGGTCTTGCTAGATAGAGCAAAGGCAAGTGTATGGGGTTGGCCTCACCAACAAAGCATCATACTAGTGAAGGGTTAAAGTCCTTAAGGGCAAGGCAAGGATAGTGGAGTAGGAGTGGTTGGCCTCAGAATCACTTTATATCATAGCACATTCTTACCTTGCTTTATATTGCTTTATATTACTTATACTTATGATTGATTATGTTTGACTTGAAATCACTATTGCTATTTGATTGATCATAATCTTACTCAAATTTAAAGTTCCATTATTTCTTCTAAAACATAATTCACCCCCTCTCTTACATGAATAATTTTCTTTCAATTTGTATCATATTTTGGTGGTTTATTTATTGGTTTAATCACCTATAGTTTTTGATCTATTGCAATGGTTATTTTTGGTTTCTTTCCATCCCACCAAGAAGGGCAAGCCGCAATTTGACCTCCCCTATTCAATGAAAATCATTTTAACTATTGGAGGTCTAGGATTAGAATATTTATCAAAGTCATAGATTATAATTTTTGGCACATAGTGGAAAAGGGATACACTCCACCCACCAAATTAATTGGTGGTGTGAGAGTTCCAACCCTAGAATAAAGTGGAATGAACTAGATAAAAAGAACTACTCCTTGAATTCTAAAGCCATGAACATCCTTTATTGTGCACTTAATCCTAATGAGTTCAATAGAATTATCATATATGATATGTCTCATGAAATTTGTTATTGCCTTGAGGTCACCCATAAGTGTACAAGGCAAGTTAAGGAGTCTAAGGTGAATATCTTGGTTAATCAATATGAATTTGGAATGAGATATAATGAGTCAAAAGTCAAAATGTTGACTCATTTTATGGATATTATTAACACTATGAAATCTCTTGGAAAGGTTTACATTAACAAAAAAAATGTAAGGAAAATCTTAAGGTGCCTTTGAAAGCCATGGGATCCTATGGTGACTACAATTCAAGAGGTGAAGGACCTCAACAAGTTTCCCTTGGAAGAGCTCTTGGGGTCTCTCATCACTCACAAGATGACTATGAAGGATAGGATCCAAGAGGAGGATGAAGATAAGAAGAAGAAAGAAATAGCTCTCAAAGCAAAAGAAGATAGTGATGAAAAAATGGCTCTCATCATTAGAAAGTTCAAGAAATTCCTAAAGAAGAGACATATGCCAAGAAAATTCTCAAGAAACGAAAAGAGTTATAATGATGAAGAAGACGAGGAGGTGCCCACATTCTTCAAGTGCAAAAAGTCTGGCCACATGAAAGCTAATTGCCCTCTCAACCCTCAGTTGAAGAAATTCAAAGGGAAGAAAAAGAAGGCAATGGTGGTAACTTGGGATAATTTGGAGGAGAAAAATGAAGATATCTCATCCAATGAAGAAATTGCCAACTTTTACGTCATGGCTATTGAGGATGAGGTATATGATTTAAGTTTTGTGAATTATAAGATACTTTTGAAAATTTATATGCTAGATATGAAAGATTACTTCACAAGTGTGCTTCTTTAAAAATAAGTTTAATTTTCTTGAAAGTGATTTTAAATTATTGAAATTATCTACTAACTCATGTGATTCTAAAGAGAAAATTGAGTTCTTTAAAAAGAACAATCATGTTTTTAAAACTTATGTAGCATCTTTTGATTACAAAATGAGATTTGAAAAGCTTCAAAAGGAAAATGTCATTGAAAAAAGACTCGGGAAAAAACTTGTTCCATTAAAATATTCTACTTTAAATAGGATTTTGAAAATCAAAAGATGCTTTGAGGATTCTAGACAGGGCGGCGGATCCTCTTCCAAATCTAAGGTACCAAGTCCCACATTTCTAAAGGCCTCAAGTTCTAACAACTTGGAAATTACATGTAACTATTGTGCCAAAAAATGTATATGGTCCCATAAGTTGCCCCCCATTAAGAGAAAAGTCTCCTCTTAACGTTAAAATTTGCTTACCTAAGAGGATGCTTCGTTAAAGCTAAGGAAATTCAAAACTTACTTGGTCCCGATGAAACACATCCTTTACTGAGTAGCATTAGTTAGTTAGAATAGTTTATACTTGGTATTTTTTCATGGCCATCTTTTTAGCTAATCCAAAGGTGGGATTTACTATTTTATTATACATTGTATTTTTTTCTATCATGTGTTGTAATTACTTTACTCTTTAATAGTATGGACCCATACTTAGAGTGGGTTCTATCCCAATGTTCTTGATTATTTTTAGCTATGCTTTCACTCAAAAAATCAAAGGGAAAAATGGTTTCTAGATAGTGGTTGCCCAAATCACATAATGAAAAATCCATCTACGTTTGTAGTGCTAGAAGAAAAGGACGGAGAACACATCACTTTTGAGGATAATGGTAGAGATAAAATTATAGATATTAGAAATGTTTCTATTGTATCCTCTCTAATTAAAAATGTTCTTTTGGTAGAAGGTCTTAATACTGTATCCCTTGTTGGTTATCAAGATGGAAAATTTTATATAGTTGACCAAGATGACTTGAAAAATGAGAAGTGTTTTGTAGCTCAAGATAGCAATGGATGGCTTTGGCATATAAGGCTTGGACATGCAAGCATGGATGCTATAGCAAAAGTCAATCAGAAGGAGCCAGTGAGGGGTCTACCAAAAGGTAAATTCATCAAGGATCAAATATGTGATGCATGCCAGATGGCAAAACAAGTCCAGACCTCCCACAAATCCAAAACGTTTGCAACAATAACATGGCCACTACAACACCTCCATCTAGACCTGTCTATACCAATTGGGGCTAAAAGTTTAGGAGGTAAGAATTATTCTTTCATAATTATAGATAATTATTCTACATTTACTTGGGTTTCATTCCTTACACATAAACATTATTCTCTCAATGCCTTTATTAATCTTTGTAAACAAATTCAAAATGAAAAAAATTACATGATTTTAAAAATTTGAAGTGACCATGGAAGTGAATTTGAAAATCATTTGTTTGAAAACTATTGCATTGAAAATGATATTGAACAACACTTTTTGGCTCCACACACTCCACAACAAAATGAAATAGTAGAATGGAAGAATAGATCTCTTCAAGAAATGACAAAAATTATGCTTAATGAGTACTCTATACCCAAATATTTTTGGATAGAGGCAGTTAACATGGCTCACTATATATTGGATCAAGTCTCTATTCACCTGATATTTGACAAGAATCCATTTTAATTGTGGAATGACAAAAGCCCAATATTGTATATTTTAATATTTTTTGTTGTAAATATTTTATCTTGAATACAAAAGATCACTTATCCAAATTTGATTCAAAAACTTTTGAATGAATTTTTCTTGGCTATTCAACTACTTCTAAAGCTTATAGAGTTTTCAACAAATTCTCCATGATTATTGGAGAATCTATTAATGTTGTATTTGATGAGGCTAACCCTCCTTTAGAGAAAAAGCCTATTGATGATGATGTAGATTTCTCCAAGAAATTGGATGAAATGCATCTCAAGGAGAAGGAAGAGGGTGAGTCAAGCCAAAGTTCAAGGAATGAGAAAGATAAAAAGCAAAGAGCAAAATTAAGATATTGAGCTACCCAAGGCATCAAAAATTCAAAAAGGTCACTTGGAAAATCAAATTATCGGTAATGTTGATCAAGGGGTAAAAACTAGATATACTATTAAATATAATCTTTACACTATTATTTTTATTTCTCAAGTTAAACCCAAGAATCTTGATGAGGCTCAAAAGGATGAAAGTTAGATTCTTCCTATGAAAGAAAAACTAAATCAATTTGAACAGAATCAAGTTTAGAAACTTAATCCAAGACCAAATGATTACCCAATTATGGGTACAAAAATGGGTCTTTAGGAACAATTTAGATGATCATGGTGTCATAGTTTGAAATAAGGCTAGATTAGCATCCAAGGATTTCAACCAAGTTGAGGGGATTCATTTTCAAAAAACCTTTGCACCCATATCTCATTTGGAATCCATTCGTATTTTACTTACCTTTGCATATTTTAAAAGTTTCAAACTATTTCAAATGGATGTCAAGAGTGTTTTCCTAAATGGTTTCCTTTTCGAAGAAATTTATGTTGAACAGCTGCCTAATTTTGATGATTTGTAATTTCCAAACCATGTTTTAAAATTGAAGAAAGAATTATATGGTTTTAAGCAAGCTCTAAGAGCTTGGTATGAAAGACTAAGTTCTTTCTTAATTTCAAATAGTTTTACTTGGGTTGTATGGACACCACATTGTTTTTATTGAAAAAGCATGATGATTTATTAGTTGTACAAATTTATGTTGATGACATTATATTTGTTGCTACTAATGAGATTCTCGTGAGATGTTTGCATGCACCATTAAAAAGGAGTTCAAGATGAGTATGATGAGAGAATTAAACTTCTTTCTTGGACTTCAAATGCAACAAATGAAGAATGAGATCTTCATCAACCAAGCCAAGTACACCAAGAAACTACTCAAGAAGTTCAACATGGATGAAGCCAAAGCAATTGGAACCTTAATGAGTCCCTCAACTAAGTTGGATAAGGATGAAGAAGGTGAAAAGGTTGATTAAAAGAGGTATAGAGATATGATTGGGCTATTATATCTTACCACAAGTAAACCTAATATCATGTTTAGTGCTTCTTTGTGCTAGATTTAAAACATCTCCTAAAAAATCATATCTAGCTGCCATGAAACACATCCTTAGATATCTTAAGAGCACACTAGATTTCGGATTGTGGTATGTTAGAAATGATTATTTTGATTTAATTGATTTTTATTATGCGAACTATGCTGGTTGTTGTATAGATAGAAAGAGCACTAGTTGTATATGCCAGTTTCTTGGAAAATCTCTAGTTTTATGGAGTTTCAAGAAACAAAATTTCATGACTCTTTCTACCGCTAAGGCCAAACATGTAGTCATGGGGTGTTGCTATTCTCAAATTCTTTGGATAAGACAAACACTCCAAGATTTTAACTGTGACTTTTTCAATGTACCAATTTATTGTGATAATAGTAGTGTCATTAGTTTGTCCAAAAATCTAACACGACACTCTTGCTCGAAACACATTGATATTTGCCATCATTTTATTGGAGCTCATGTTTTTGAAAATGATATTTCTTTGATTTTTATGAAAACGATCATCAATTTGTGAACATCTTTACAAAACCCTTGGATGAGACTTGGTTTTGTTTGATTTGGGATAAGATTGGTGTTTTGAAATTTTTTGGGAAATGGTTGAGCATTTTCTTTGGTCGGTTGTTGGAGTTTCTTGCTGTTGAGAAGCTTGCTTAGTCGATCTAGTTTGGACATCCAAAATGGGATTATTCGGATGCTCGAACCTTGCATAATTTTATCCTCTTAGCTTGCCTTTCTTTGGTCACTTAAAACAGAAATCTGATATCCAAAGGAGAATGTTTTGGACATTTGATAAAGGGATCAGAAAATCGATTATGATTAGGTCTTCTATTTGTGAATTTTGGATGCCCAAAGCTCCTAGTTTGGATGTTCAAATGCGTAAATTTGTCTCAAAGCTTAGGCCTCTACCTCTTTTTCCCCAAATTTCTTTGCCCCATCTCCGACCTTCCTATTGCTTCTCCATCACCTTGTGCTCTCTTCCCACTCATTCTTGCTATTTCTGTTTTGGTCTCACCATGCCTCCCCACACCAAGACCCCTATCGCCAAGAGGAAGCTATCCAAAGCCCAATCTACCAGTGGGCCACATTAATTTCCTTCCCAATTTCACAATTAAGTTGTTTCAATAGGTTTAAAGCCTGATTTGCTAGTTCTAGGGTCATTCTATCTTACCTTATTGACTTCCATGACCTAGTCTTCCACCTATGAGCCTCATATTGATGAGGATGTGCAAATATTCTATTCAAATGCTTCTTTTGACCTAATCTGCATGTCCCTCATCATATACTATGGGGATATCAAAATTACCCTTGACACTGACCTTTTAACTACCATCTTAGGCTTATCCACTGAGGAAAAAGATGTTACCTTCACTTAGCAATGGTCTAGTGAGGAGCTCCTCATCGCCTTCTCAAAGGCTATTGAGAGGGTGTTTGAAGAGAATCACACATAGGCATTGCATGTGATGAAGGCTCTTCCTTCTAACCTCCTTTCACTCCACTCCTATGTCCTCCACTAGCTTCTTGACTACACCCTCCTTCTGAAGGGTGGGCATCGTATGAGGTCTCATTCTTGGAGCTTTTGTTGATCTATTTCCTTCTAACTAGGCATATGATCAGTCTTCCCTACCTCATCCTACACCACATGGGTGAGTATATCCTTCATACCACCACTATCCTTAGCTATGCCCATCTTATCTCTCACATCCTTCACTACTCTAAGATAGCTTTCACTACCTTCAGCACCTTCCACCGCTATACCCCTTCTTAAACCTCTGACCATGCCTCACTCCACCATATGGGTCAGTCCACAAGAGGATGATCACTCAGTTTTGTTGCAAGATCAAGTGCCTACCACAAGTCGAGTTCACAAGGATGCACCTCCTGTTCATCATACCCAGGTCATGGATGCTGAGGCTAGAGCTATTCCGAGAGCTCCTAGTGCTAGAGTTGCTTTATGCTGATCTATTAATTAGTAGCTCGATGAGCTTGCTAAGCAGTTGGAATGCCTCGAGGGGCTTGTCACCACCATCACCTAGTAGGTTTATGTTATAATGTCAAGTGTGACAAATTAGTCCCACATCGGATATTGGATAGATAGGGTCTAATATATATAGTGAAAAAAGGCTCATATCCCATGATCTTAAGTTTTTGGGATGGTTTGATGTTCGACCTACTACATTATTCCTCTTCGAAACTCTTTTGGCTCCCTCAACAAATGGTATTAGAGCTTCAGGTTTGAAGCTGTGCAAACTCTTAAGACCGAAATTACCGTGATGGTGCGACTGAATTGAGTCACACGTTATTTTCTCTAAACAAATCAAAAGAATAAGACAAAAATCCGTTGGTATGGATCACATGATGGAACTGGTCAAGTAAAAGAGTTCTTGATTAAGAGTATTAAAATTGATATGCTCAAATCACACCTGAAGGGGGAGATTATTATAATGTCAGGTATGATAAATTAGTCCAACATCGGATATTGGATAGATATGGTCTAATATATATAGTGAAAAAAGACTCATATCACATGAGCTTAAGCTTTTGGTATGGTTTGGTGTCCGGCCCACTATATTATTCCGTTTCGACACTATTTTGGCTTCCCCAACAAATTGTATCAAAGTTTCAGTTTCAAAGCTGTGCAAACTCTTAAGACCGAAATTACCGTGATGGTGCGACTAAATTGAGTCGCATGTTAGTTTCTCTTAAAAAATCAAAAGAATGAGACAAAAATCCATTGGTATGGGTCACTCGATGAAACTGGTCGAGTAAAAGAGTTTTTTATTAAGAGTATTAAAATTGATATGCTTAAATCACACATGAAGGGGGAGATTGTTATAATATCAGGTGTGATAAATTAGTCTCACATCGAATATTGGATAGATAGGGTCCAATATATACAATGAGAAAAAGCCCATATCTCATGAACTTAAGCTTTTGAGATAGTTTGGTGTCCGGTCCACTATATTATTCTCATTCGACACTCTTTCGGCTCTCCTAACAAATGGTATCAAAGCTTCAGTTTCAAAACTGTACAAACTCTTAAAACCGAAATTACCATGATGATGCGCCTGAATTAAATCGCATGTTAATTTCTCTTAAAAAATCAAAAGAATAAGATAAAAACCCATTGGTATGGGTTACATGATAAAATTAGTCGAGTAAAAGAATTCTTAATTAAGAGTGTTAAAATTGATATGCTCAAATCACACCTAAAGGGGGAAATTGTTATAATATCAGGTGTGATAAATTAGTCTCACATTGGATATTGGATAGATAGGGTCCAATATATATAGTGAAAAAAAAGACCCATATCGCATGAGCTTTAGCTTCTGAGATGGTTTGGTATCTGGCCCACTATGTTATTCCGCTTCGACACTCTTTTGGCTCCCCCAATAAATGGTATCAGAGCTTCAGCTTTGAATATGTAAAAACTCTTAAGACCAAAATTACCGTGATGGTGCGATTAAATTGAGTCGCATGTTAGTTTCTCTTAAAAAATCAAAAGAATGAGACAAAAATTCGTTGGTATGGGTCACACGATGGAATTGGTCGAGTAAAAGAGTTCTTGATTAAGAGTGATAAAATTGATGTGCTCAAATCACATCTGAAAGAAGATATTGTTATAATATCAGGTGTGATAAATTAGTCTCACATCGGATATTAGATAGATAGGGTCCAATATATATAGTGAAAAAAAATCCATATCTCACGAGCTTAAGCTTCTGGGATGGTTTGGTATCCGGCCCACTATATTATTCTGCTTCGACACTCTTTTGGCTTCCCCAATAAATGGTATCAGAGCTTCAGGTTCGAATCTATGCAAACTCTTAAGATCGAAATTACCGTGATGATGCGACCGAATTGACTCACATGTTAGTTTTTCTTAAAAAATAAAAAGAATGAGACAAAAATCCGTTGGTATGGGTTACACGATGGAACTGGTTGAGTAAAAGAGTTCTTGATTAAGAATGTTAAAATTGATGTACTTAAATCACACCTAAAGGGGGAGATTGTTATAATGTCAGGTATGATAAATTAGTCCCACATCGAATATTGGATAAATAGGGTCCAATATATATAGTGAAGAAAGGTCTACATCCCATGGGATTAAGATTTTGGGACGGTTTGGTGTTTGGCTTACTATATTATTCCGCTTCAACACTCTTTCGGCTCCCCCAACAAATGGTATCAGAGCTTTAGATTCGAAACTATGCAGACACTTAAAACCAAAATTACCGTGATGGTGCGACTGAATTGAGTCGCATATTAGTTTCACTTAAAAAATCAAAAAAATGAGACAAAAATCCTCTGGTATAGGTCGCACGGTGAAACTAGTTGAGTAAAAGAGTTCTTGATTAAGAGTTCTTGATTAAGAGTGTTAAAATTAATGTGCTCAAATCACACTTGAAGGAGGAGATTGTCATAATGTCTGGTGTGATAAATTAATCCCACATCAGATATTGGATAGATAGGGTCTAATATATATAGTGAAAAAAGACCCATATCCCATTAGCTTAAGCTTCTGGGATAGTTTGGTGTTCGTCCCGCTATATTAAGTGGCATCATAAGGGCTATAGGCAAAGACTAGCCTAGCCAAGGAGAGCCTCAAACATGTGCTCAATATGCTCAATTTGGCAATTCACTATAGCACTATGGTCATCCAATGTTGAGTAATCTCTTGGTACTACAATGTCAAGGTAGTTTCAAGACTCTAAAGTCAATGATCTAACAAGGCTAGAGTAACCCATGATGTTGAAGAAGATGCCCACTGCTTCCTACTCTCACTCCACATGCTCCCTCACCCTACTCTATTGCTGCTCCTCAGTGCCTCTATTAGTAAAAAGGTCATCATCCTAAGAATCGGTATAGTCTTCAAGTTCAGCGTCATCATTCTTGCCATGCTCGATAAGCTCTGCCTTCTGAACCTAGCCAAACGGGTCTCAATGAAGTGCAACGGTTTAGAGTCCCAACAAAAATGGCATCGACATGTGTCAATATGAGAAGGAGATAAGGTCAACTAGATTGACCTACTTGAAAGTGGTCCAAGATCATGATGATGATAGAGGCATATCCAAGGCATATTTGGAGTGTTGAAGAGATTTTTGCATGTGCTTAAGAATCATATATGGAAGGTTTACTTTTCCCCTATGGAGTATGGAGTAGATTATGTAGATGTCATTCAGGGCAACCTCATCCTTATAACCAGCTCTAGGAAGAAGAGTGTATTGTAGAAGATGGTGAAGAAGAATGCTCTTAGCTAGAAGGGTGGAATTGGTATGTTTGGGCCCCTTTCAGGTATTCCAGCCCATATAGATAGTATGGATGATATTTTTGAGATCATCAATGGGAATATATGTAGAATTTAGCTTTGAATGTTGCACCATCAGTAGGAACATGTTATGGAACCTAAAGTGGGCACATCTAAGATGATATGAGTAGTACCAAAGGAGGGGAACAAAGTGCATATTGGAATAAAATATGTGAATGTCATCATCGACATAGAATACACTCCTAGTTAATAGACCTCACCAACATTGGTAATCAAACATTTCTAAGAAACCAAAACTAGCTAGCAAATCAAAATATATGCTATGTGGTGGAATTACTTTGGCATCAGAAAATTGATTTAGATAGAGCTTATACGATTCAATGGAATAGAAATGAGATTGAAATTGGGGTTGTTCTCCTTAAGACATTTTCCCAACATGCAACCTCTTAATCGTGGCCTTGCAGCATGGCATGATCAACAAAGAAGTGGATACAGATAGATTAGAAAGGGGTTATGAATCATAGGGACTTAGTTTTCTCTTTGTCAACCAAGGAGAATGGTGATTTAATGGAAGAATCCTCCTCCTCCCTAGTTCCAATGCTAGGGTTTTTAGCCCCTAGATCGCGAAGTAGAAGTCTACTTCGCTAAAGAGCAGACTCCCAACCTAGTTGACATTCTAAAAAACAAGAGCAAAAGTATGCTAGTTGCAAGTGCAAGCTTTTGCTTTGGTGGTTTAACACCCAAAAAATTTAAAGACAAAAGTTTATTCTACTAAAAAGTGGACTTCTACCTTAGTTGACATTCTAGAAAATCAGACCAAAGTCTACTAGCTTGATGAGCAAACTTCTGCTCTTACAATTTAATGCAAAAAATTTCATAACAAAAGTTTGCTCTACTGAAGAGCAAACTTCCGCCTTAGTTAATATTCTAGAAAAAAATAATGTAGAAGTCTAAGGCCAATGAGTGGACTTCTACTATAATTATTTCATGCATAAAATTTTAGAAAGGAAGTTCGCTCTACTGAAAAGAGGACTTCCGCCCTACTTGACATTCTAGAAAATCAAAGTGGAAGTCCGCTCGCTCAATGAGTAGACTTTTGCTTTCATAGTTTAATGCAAAAAATTTCAAAACTGAAGAGTAGATTGTTGCATTAGTTGACATTCTGGAAAAAACATAGCAAAAGTCTATTAGCCCAACAAGGAGACTTCTACTTTGAAAGTATTAATTTGCCTATCCATAGGTATTCACTTTCCTACCAATTTTTATGCATTTATTGTAGTCATAGGTATTCATTTTCTTTCCATATTCATTTTCTAGCCAATTTGTGTATAGTTTCCTACATAAAAATGTTCATTTTGTTTGACCCAAGTATTCATTTTTTGCCTCAAGTATTTATTTTGCTTTACATAGTTGTTTATACTGTTAGATAGACACACGATAGAAATTAGTTTACCTTAAATTGTGTTTCAAGTAATAATATCAATCTTGACACCAAAATTTGTCTCTACTTGTAAATGATATATTAACAATAAGACAAACATAATATCCATGTTAACATGATAAAAATATGTTCACCAAACATCATAAGACAATCTATCCAAGTTATAAGTGTTTGAGATGATTTTTTTTTTGCTAAAATAAAAAATTTAATCAAAATATTATCATAATTGAACTTAAATGTCACTAAATTATAACTCAAATGTGGCTCTCAGTTGAACCTAAATTGTTGTCAAATTTAATTGAAAATTAAGTTTAATTCAGACTTGAATTATTGAGAAACTCAGACTCAAACTAAATTTAGCCAAAATGGATTGAGTGAGTCAGATATTTGGATCAAAACTAGGCCTAAAATTCATCAAAATCTAAACTAAAAATATAAAATTTTTACAAATAGGTCCTGAATAAATTCTTACAAATGATCTCTAATCATATTTTTCTTATAAATATATCGCCATAATGAAAACTTTTATGAGAAAATCCTTGAAACTTATTCAAATTACACATAAGTTCCTATCAAATCTAAGGTTTATAAATAAATTGTTAAAAATTTTATATTTGTAAATAAATCCCTAGACTTTTTACTTTTTATAACTAAATCCTTCAAAGATACTTATTTACAAACAAACCCAAAAATTTTGTTATTTTATGAATAAAACTTTACAAGGACTTTGACATTTTACAACTTTATAAATAAGTCCTGTGATGATTTTTGCAAAAAAATCCTTGTATTCTCCAAAATTATGAATCAATCTCTGAAAGAAGAATTTGCAAATAACCCCCCATATTTGTGATTTTGCCAAATGATATAATTTCATCCACAATCAACATATCTTATCCAAAATTTAAAATTTCAAATAGAAAATGAATCCGTCCATATTCAATCTTCAGAGTTTCAAATTTTAAATGAAGATTCGCTTCATCCAATCATCTTACATCCATTCAAAATTCAAAAGAGTAGACATTCTTTGATCCTCATATCCTCTTGACCATTATAAAAGAATCCTTATCCCTACACAAGAAGGAGGGTTCTGAAGGAAGAGATGATCTGACACGAAGAAAGAATAGATATCACAGAACGGGAGAGGGCAGAGATTGGAATTCATTAATCAGAGAAGAAGGTGGAGCTCGGGTAAAGGACTGGTATGAGTTTAAAAACTTATCTTTGTTTCTCCCCTTTTATTCTTTACTGTGCTTCTTTCTGCCTTGATCTATCTTTCCAGGTTCTCAAGCGGACCTGCCACGCTGCTCCTCTACCTCACTTTAGCCGCCACCGTTCACATGAAGCTCCACCTCCACCCGCATGGCCTTGCTTCGGGCCTCCACTGTTGTGCACAAATGTGATCACCAAACACCCTGTGCCTCTCCTTCTTTCACCGAATCACCGCTCATGCCGCTTTCAGGCTACCAGAGAAGGTAGCTGCACCGCCTGTGCCACCTCCAGGCCATCGAGAAGGGCAACTTCCCTACCTACAACCGTTGGCCTCACCTGCAATGAGCCTTCCTAACTCTGAGCCTCTTCTACGCCACCACATGTAGCCTTATTGCTTGCTGGAGCTCTTGACCATGTCTCCCTCCCCACCATGACCTCCTCGCCTAAACCCTAGCCTCATCGAACGGCCTCTGCAACCGACCTTCACCGACCATTTCTCTCCGTGCCGTTTACGACCTTCCTTCGTCGCTCACCTCGCCACCTAAGCCTGCTAGCTCAACTCGCGTTTCCCAGCGAGCTCCACCACTCCACCTGCCTGACCTCCCACAGCCACCCTGACTACCTCTGACCGTGCAGCACCCCGTGATGCCAGCCCACACTCTTCTCCTCGCCACGCCACTATGGTCGTACCCACTGGACCTCCCCGGCATTTTTCGCCCATTTTCTGCCTCTCGTGGTTAGATCCCACTAGATCCTACTAGGTCCGGCTAGAGTCAGCCTAGGTTCAAAGAAGGTGGGATGTGGAGGTCTTTAGTGCTAATGAAGGGGGCTGGCTCCACGAAGAAAAAGGAAGAAATAAAAGAAGGGGAAGTGAAGGGCTTCGGGGGGACGAGGAAGATGGGAAGCAGAACAAAAAAGGGTCGTTTGGAACGGGTCAGGGATAGGGTGATCTCGTCCTGACCAGACTATCTTTCAAACATCAAAAATTTGACCGCACTAACATTATTTAATTCATTTAAATTATAATAAGGATTTGACTAAAATGTCATCGGTT
>RXID01021889.1:0-20071 GCA_005019695.1 Trichopus zeylanicus subsp. travancoricus
ACTACTACTACTACTACTACTACTACTACTACTACTACTACTACTACTACTACTACTACTACTACTACTACTACTATACTACTACTACTACTACTACTACTACTTCCTCTAGTTTGACTAATACTACTACTGCCACTGATGCTGCTACTATTGCTATTACTACTATTGTTGCTGCTACTATTACTGCCACTACTACTGCGAAGACTGCTACCGCGATAATTTCTATGGCTATGAGTGCTACTGCTACTTCTACTTGTAATATAGCTACTACTACTATAACAAGAACTACTTCTACTGCTGCTACTGCTACTACTGCAACTTCTAATACTACAACTATTGTGGCTACTACTACTGCAACTTCTAATACTGCAACTACTACAGCTACTACAATTACTACAAATACCACTACTACTACTGTTGTTGCTACAATAAGTGCTTCTGGTATTACTACTACTGCTACTACTACAACTACAACTTTTACTACTGCTGCCACTACTATTGCTTTTGCTGACTACTACTACAACAACTTCTACTACTAACTACTACTACTACTACTTCAACTACTACTACTGCTTCTTCTACTACTACTACTACTACTACTACTACAATTGCTACAGCTGCTACTACTGCCACTACTGTTACTACTACTTCTACTATAACTGCTACTACTACCATTACTGCTGCTATTACTACTACTAATACTAATACTGGTGCTACTACTTTTGCTATTGCAATAACTACTACTTCTACTACTACTAATACTGCAACCACTTCAACTACTACTGCTACTGCTACTGTTGCTGCTTCGACTACTACTAAAACTGCAACTACGACGATTACTGCAACAACTACTACAACCTCTACTACTGCTGCTACCTCTAGAACAACCGCTTCTCATACTACTGCTAATACAGCTACTACTACAAATTCTACTACTATTGCTACTACTATTACGACAATTGCTACTACTACTATGTCTACTACTACTTCTGTTTCTACTGCTACTACTACTCCTGATAATACGACTACTACTACTGGTAGTACTACATCTACTACTACAAGTACTACTACTACTACTACTTTTACAACTTCTTCTACTACTAATATTACTCCTACTACAACTATAGCTACCACTGCTACTACTGCTCCTACTATTACTACTACTACTACTACTACCACCACTACTACTACTACTACAACAACTACTACTACTACTACCGCTACAGTTGTAACTGTTGCAATTGCTACTACTATGAATGCTACTACAACTTCCAATGCTACTTCCACTACTACTAATTCTAATACTTCTATTACTACCACTATTGCAACAACTGTTACTATTGCTACTACCACTGCTACTGCTGCTACTACTACTATTACAAGCAATTCTACTAGTTCTACTACTACGATGACTACTACTACTAATACTATTATGACTAGAAGTATAATTACTGCCACTAATATTACTACTGGCACTACTATAGCCACTATTGCTAAAACTACTATTGCTACTACTATAGCTACTTATGCTCCTACTACTACTACTACCACAACTATTGCTCCTACTACCACAAATATATCTAACTATGCTCCTACTACTACCACTACTAGTACAATTCCTCTTACTACCATTACTAATACTAGTACTACTACTATCACTGCTACTATCACTACTACCACTACTGCTACTACTACTACTACTATGACTACTACTATTATTATTACTACTACAACTGCTGCTACTGCTATAACAACTCCTAATACACCTACCATTACTACTACTATTACTAAGAGTACTACTACGATTATTACTACTGCTATAATTAAATTACTACTGTTATTTTTGTTACTACTACTACTACTATTATTGCTACTACTACTACTACTATTACTAGTTCTACTTCTACTGCTATGGCTGCTATTGTTGATACTGCTTCTACTACTACTACTACTACTATTGCTACTTCTTCTAATACTACTACTATTCCTACTACAACTACTACTATGAGTGTTGTTGTGACTACTACCACAACTAGGAGTGCTGCCACTACTACTACTACACCTGCTACAACAACTACTATTACTACTACTACAACTATAACTACCTCTACTATTGCTACTACTGCTACTACTATGACTACTACTACTGTTGCTTCCACTACTACTAATACTACTACCACTACAACTACAATTGCTACCACTACTCCTATTACTACTAGTACTACTATAGCTACAATTGCTCCTATTACTACTACTGCTACAACAACTACTTGTGCTACTACTACCTCTACTACCACTACTGCCACAACTATTGCTACTACTATTGCTACTGCTTCTACTACTACAACAACTACTACTACATATACAGCTACTGCTATAAGCACTTCTATAGCTAATACTGCTACTATTACTATAACCGCTACTACAACTGCTACTACTGCTGTAGCTACTACTACTGCTACTACTACTATAACTACTGCTACAGCAACCAATGCTTCTGCTACTACAATTACTACTACTATTAGCACCACTACTATAACTACTACTATTACTATTACTACTACTACTCCTACTACTGCTACTACTACAACTATTACTATTACTACTAATTCGACTACTATAATTACTACTACTACTACTTCTACAACTACTACAACTTCTCCTACATTAAGAACTACTACTACTACTATGACTACTTCTACTACTACTATAACTACTACTACTACAACTACAACAACAACAACAACAACTATTACTACTAATAATAATAATAATTTGACTACTGCTATTGTTGCTACTACTGCTACTACTTCAATTACTACTGCAGCTACTACCACTTCTACTGCCATTACTACTATTACTACTATTCCTGCTGCTACGCCTACTACAATAACTTCTCATACTACTACTACTGCTACTACTATTACTACTACTATTACTAGTGGTTGTAGTAGCGGTACTACTATTAGTGTAGCGGTAGTAATAGTAGCAGTAGTACTAGTAGCGGTAGAAGTAGTGGTGGTGGTGGTAGTAGCAGCAGCAGTTGTAGTAGTGGTAGTAGTTGTAGTAGTAGGAGTAGTAGTTGTAGAAGTAGGATAAGTAGTAGTAGGACGAGTAGTAGTAGTATAGTATTAGCAGTAGTCGTAGGAATGGTTGTTGGAGGAGTAGTAGAAGTGGTAGTAGTGGTAGTAGTATAATTTGTAGTCGGAGTAGTAGTAGCAGTAGTAGTAGCCATAGCAAGAGTAGTAGTAGTAATAGTAACAGTAGTTGTAGTAGCATTAGTGATAGTTGTAGCAGCCATAGTGGTAATAGTGGCAATACAAGTAGTTGTTGTGGTTGTAGTAGTAGTAGGAGTATTACTATTAGTTGTTGTAGTAGCAAAAGCAAAATTATTATTAGCAGTAGTAGTCTTAGTAGTAGTTGTAGGAGCAGTAGTAAGCAGTAGTAGTTCCAGTGGTAGTATCTATAGCGGCAGTGCTATTGGTTGTAGTAGTGTTATTTGTAGTTATAGTAGTAATAGGTGTTGTAGTAGAAGGAGTAATAGTACTAGTCCCAATAGGAGTAGTAGCAAAAGCAGTAATAACAGTACTGTAGCAATAGTAATAATACTAGCGGCAGTATCAGTAGTAGTAATAGTAGTAATTGCAATAATAGTAGGAATAGTAATAATTGTAGGAGCAGTAGATGTCGTAGAAGCAATAGTAGGAGTGGTTGAAATAGTAGTAGAAATAGTAATAGTAGCAGTAGTAGTAGTAATTGTTATACTAGTACTAGCAGTAGTAGTAACAATAGTAATGGTAGTGGTAGTAGTAGCAGTAGTAATAGTAGCAGCAGTACTAGTACTGATAGCAATAGTAGTAGTGCTGGTAGTTGTAGTAGTGGTAGTAGTATTTTTAGTACTTGTAGTAGTTGTAGTAATAGTATAAGTAGTTACAGTATTAGTAGAAGCAGTCGTTAAAGTAGTAGTAGCAATAGTACCAGTTGTAGTAGAAGTAATAATAATTTTAGTAGTTGTTGCAAAAGTGGTACCAGAAGTA
Source organism: Trichopus zeylanicus subsp. travancoricus (assembly GCA_005019695.1). Taxonomy (NCBI): domain Eukaryota; kingdom Viridiplantae; phylum Streptophyta; class Magnoliopsida; order Dioscoreales; family Dioscoreaceae; genus Trichopus; species Trichopus zeylanicus. The sequence goes on from RXID01021889.1 coordinate 4,038, forward strand.
ATAATTGTAGTAATAGCAATAGTGGTAGCAAAAGTAGTAGTAGTAGTAACAAAAGTAGTAGCAAAAGTAGTCGTAGTGGTCGAAGCATAAGTAGTTGTGGTAGTAGTAGTATTAGTAGTAGTAGTTGCACGAGTAGTAGTATTAGTTGCGGTAGTAAAAGTCAAAGTAGTTGTAGTAGTGTTAGTAGTGTAGTGATAATAGTAGCAGTGGTAGTCGTAGTGGTAGTACTAGTACCATTAGTAGTATTAATAGTTTTAGCAGTAGTAGTAGAAGTAGCAATACCAGTAGCAGTAGTAGTAGTAGCAGTAGTAATAGTAGTAGTAGTAGTTGTAGTAGTAATAGTAGTAGTAGTAGTAGTAGTAGTAGTAGTAGTAGTAGTAGTAGTAGCAATAGTAGTAGTAGCAGTCATAGTAATTGCAGTAGTTCTAGTAGTAGTATTAGTTTTTGCTGTTGTTGTAGTAGTAATGGTAGTAATAATAGCAGCTGTAATAGTCGTAGTAGTCGCTTTACTAGTAGCAGAAATACTAGCAGTAGTAGTACCAGAAGTACTAGCAGTAGTAGTTGTAGTAGTAGTAGTAGTAGTAATTATAGTACTAGTAGAAGTAGTGGTAGTAGTAGTAATAGTGGTAGTCGTAGTAGTATCAATTGTTGTAGTTGTAGTAGTAGTAGTACCAGAAGTAGTAGTTGTTGTTGTAGTAGTTATTGTTGTAGTAGTAACAACAGCCGCAGTAGTAGTAGTAGCAATAGTTGTACTAGAAGTGGTAGCAGAAGTAGTAAGAGTTGTAGTAGTCGTATTAGTATCAATAGTATTAGTAGGGGTTATTGTAGTAGTGTAGTTATTGTTGTTGTTATTATAGTGGCAGTAGTAGTAGTAGAAGTAGAAGTAGTCATATTAGTACCAGTCTTGGCTATAGTTGCAATAGCAGCAGTAGTAATAGTAGCCGAACTAGTAGCAACAGCAGTAGTAGTAGTAGTAGTATAAGTATTAGTAGTCGCGGTAGGAGTAGTAGCAATTATATTACTAGCAGTAGTAGAAGTAGTGGCAGTTGTAGTAGTATTAGCAGCAACAACAACAACAGCAGTAGTAGTAGTAGTAGTTGTTGTTGTTGTTGTTGTACTATTGGTAGTAGCAGCAATAGCTATAGTAATAGTAGTAGTAGCAGCAGCAGCAGCAGTAGTAGTAGTAGTACTAATAGTACCAGAATTAGTACTAGAAGTAATCGTAGAAGTTGTAGTAGTGGTGGTAGTAGTAGTAGTCATAGTTGCAGTAGTTGTAGTAGTACTAGTAACTATAGTCATTGTAGCAAAAGTAGTAGTAGCAGTTGTAGTAGTTGTAGTAGCAAAACTTGTAGTAGTAGTAGGAGTGGTAGTAGTAGTCGTAGTAGTAGTAGTAGTAGTAGTAGTAGTAGTAATAGTAGTAGAACTAGTAGTAGCAGTAGTAGTAGTAGCAGCAGCAGCAGCAGCGTAGTAGTATTAGTAGTAGCAACAAAAGTAGTAGTTGTTATAGTAGTACTAGGGGTAGTGGTGGTAGTAGTAGTAGAAGTCGTAATAGTAGTAGTAGTAGTAGTAGCAGCGGTAGTTGTCGTAGTAGTAGCAGTAGCAGTTGTAGTAGTACTAGTAGGAGTAATAGTTATAGAAATAGTAGTAGTAGTAGGTGTTGTTGGAGTAGTAGCGGCAGCAATAGCAGTAGCAGGAGTTGTAGTGGTAGTTGCATTATAAGTAATGGTATGAGTGGTAGTAGTAATTATAGTAGTCATAGTAGTAGTAATAGTAGTAGTAGTAGTAATAGTAGTAGTAGTAGTAATAGTAGTGGTAGTAATAGGAGGAGGAGGAGGAGTAGTACCAGTAGAAGTAGTAGAAGTAGTAGTAGGAGTTGGAGTAAAAGTAGTAGTAAAAGTAGTACTAGTAGTAATAGTAGTAGCAACAGTAGGAGTAGAGTATTAGTAGTAGCAGTAGTCAGAGCAGGAGTAGTAGTAGGAGTGAGAGTAGTAATAGAAGTATTTGTAGTTGTAGAAGTAGTAGCTGCAGCGGCAGCAATAGCAGCAACTGCAGTGGCAACAGCAGCAGCGACAATATTAGTAGTAGTAGTAGAAGTAGTATTAGTAATTGTAGTAGTAATAGTTGTTATTGTAGTTGTTGTAGTATTAATATTAGTGCCAGTTGTAGTAGTAGCAGTAGTGGTAGAAGTATTAGTAGTAGGAGCAATAGTAGTAGTTTGAGTTGAAGGACTAGTAGTAGCAGTAGTAGTAGTAGTAGAGTAGTAGTAGTAGTAGTCATAGTAAGAATAATAATAGTAGAAGTAGTAGTTGTAGTAATAGTAGTAGTGGTGGTGGTTGTTGTAGTAGTTGTAATAGTAGTTGTAGTAGCAATAGTTGCAACAATAGTAGTAGTAATACTAGGTGCAACAGAAGTAGTTATAGTTGTAGTTGGAGAGTTAAGAGTAGTAGTAGTAGTAGTAGTAATAGTAGTAGTTGTTAGAATAGTAGTAGTAGCATTAATAGCAGAGCTAGCAGTTGTAGTAGGAGTACTAGGATTGCTAGTAGTAGTAGTAGTAGTAGTAGTGGAGGTGGGAGTAGCTCTATCAGTAGCAGTAGTAGTAGTAATAGTGTTAGTAGAACAAGCAGCAGAAGTAGTAGTAGTTATAGTAGGAGTTGGAGTGGGAGTAATATTGGGAATAGTAGTAGGTGAAATAGTGGTAATAGTAGCAGTAGTAATCGTAGCAGTAGTTGTGGTTGTTGTAATATTAGTAGTTGTTGGAGTAGGGGTAGTAGTGGTAGTAGGAGTAGTAGTAGCAATAATAGGAGTAGTAGTTGTAGTAGGTGTTGGAGTAGGAGCTGGAGTAGGAATAGTAGTAGTAGTAGTAGTAGTAGTAGTAGTAGTAGTAGTAGCAACAATAGTTGGAGTAGTAGTCAAAGTAGTAGTAGTTGCAGCAGCAGCAATTTTTGTTTAAGCAATAGTAGTAGTAGTGGTTGTAATAGGGGCAGTAGTGGTAGTAGCAGTTGCAGTAGCAGTAGCAGATGGAGTTGTAGTTGTAGTAGCAAAAGCAGTAGTAATGACCGTGCGAGTGGATCTTGTTGTAGTTGTAGTAGTAATAGTTGTAGTAGTAGTAGTAGCAATAGCAGTAGGAGTAATAGTAGTAGTTTTTGTAGCAGCAGTAGTAGTAATAGTAGTATTAGTAGTAGCAATAGTAATTGTTGTAGTAGTTGTTGTTGAAATAGCAGTAGTAACAGCAATAGTAATCTAGTATAAGTAGTTGTAGTAGTAGTAGTACGAGTTGGAGTAGTTGTAGTAGTAGCACTAGTAGTACTAGTTGGGGTGGTAGTTGTAGGAGTAGTAGTAGCAATAGTAGTAGGAGTAGGAATCGTAGAAGTATTCGTAATGGTAGTAGTAGTAGTACTAAGGGTAGTAGTATTAGTAGTACAAGTAATAGTAGTAATAGTAATAGTAGAGGTAGTTGTAGTAGCAATAGCAGTAGTAGTAGTCGTAGAAGTAGTTGCAATTGTATTAGTACTAGCAGTAAAAGTAGTAGTAGAATCAGTAGAATAGTTGTAGTATTCGTAGTAGTAGTAGCAGTAGTATTGGTAATAGTTGTAAGACTAGTAGTACTAAGACTACTAGTAATAGTAGTAGTAGTGGTAGGAGTAGAAGTAGAGGTGGCAGCGACAGGAACAACAGTAGAAGAAGTAGCAGTTATCATAGCATCTACAACAACCGCAGGATTAGGAGTAGCGGTAGTTGAGCAGGAGTAGTAGTAGGAGCAAGAGTAGGAATAGGTGTAGAAGTAGTACTACTGTTGCAGCTTGTACTACTACTTCTGTTACTACTACTATTACTACCGTAACCACTGCTACTGCATCTTTTACTACTACTGCTACTGCTGCAGCTGTTACTTTCACTACTACTACTATTGCTACTATTACACTACTACTGCCACTACTTCCACTACTATTGTTACTACTACTACTACTTCCACAACTATTGCTACTATTACTGCTGCTACTATTGCAAGAATTGCTACTATTGCTACTAACACTAATATTGCTTCTACGACTATTACTACTACTACAACTACTTCTACTACTACTACAACTACTAATTCTACTATTACTGCAATTGCTAATACTAGTGATACTACTACAAATACTACTACTGCTACTACAACTTCTCCTACATTAACAACAACAACAACTACTACTACTACATCTCCTCCTACAACTATTGTTGTTACTACTACTACTGCTATAACTATTTCGACTGCTATTGCTACTACTACTACTCCTCCGCCATCCACAACAGCTACAACTACTACTACTATAACCACTACTACTACTGCTACTACAACAACTACTACTACAACTGTTACTACAAATGCTACAACTTCTACTACTGCTACTACTACGGCTACTGTTACTACAACTACTACAACTGCTACTACTACTACAACAACTGCTACTACTATTACTACTGTTACTGCTACTACTACTACTTCTGATGCTACTACTACATCTGACATTACTACTATTGTTGGTACTACAAATAATGCTATTCCTATTACTGCTATTGTTGCCACTACTACTTCTCCTACTACTAATACTTCTCCTACTATAACTACTTCTCCTCCTCTTCCTACTACTACTATAACTACTGCTACTACTACTTCTACTCTACTACAAGTACTCCTACTATTGCTACTACTACCAAAAATAATAATACTATTACTACTTCTACTACTACTACCACTAATACTACTTTTACACCTACTGCCACTGCTACTACTATTACTACTACTACTACTACCGGTCCAAGTAATACTACTACTACACCTAACACTCCTATTACTACTACTACTATTGCTGCAGCTATTACAACTACTTCTTCAGCTGCTACTGCTACTATTGCTGTTGCTGCTGCTACTGTTACTAATGTTGCTACTACGACTACTACTTCTACTGCTACTACTATTACTGCTGCTACTACTAACAGCACTACCGCTGCTGTAACTAGCACTACCGCTGCTGTAACTAGCACTACTACAACTAATATTTCTAGTTCTACTACTACTACCACTCCTCCTCCTACCACAACTACTAGTACTACTATTACTACCGCGGTTGTCGTTGTTGCTGCTACTACTAAACAACTACTAGTACTACTACTGCTACTACTATTACAACTGCTACTGCTTCTACTACTAATTCTAATACTACTACTACTGCTACTTTTACTAGTACTGCTATTGCCACTACTACTACTATGACTGTTGACACAACTGCTATGACTACTACAAATGCTACTACTATTACTACTATGGCTGCTGCCGCAACTTCAACTACCACTTCTGCTACTAGTTCTACAGCTACTATTACGACTACTACTGCTACTGCTACTACTACCATTACCACTATGGCCACGACTACTACTACTACTGCTGCTTCTATTGCTATTAGTAGTACTATTGCTACTACTACTACTACTACTACTACTAGAACAGTTACTTGTACTACGATTTCTAGAGCTACTACTGCTGCAATTGTCGCTTCGGCTGTTACTACTAGTACTACATCTTCGACGACTGCTACTATTGTTGCTGCTGCTGCTGCTCCTATAGCTTCTGCAGCTATTAATACTATACTACTAGTACTCCTTCCACTATTGCTACTACTACATCTGCTGCCGCTACTACTACTGCTCCTTCTAGCGCTGCTATTCCTACTTCTACTACTGCTACTACTACCACTACTTCGCCTACCTATACTACTACTCCTACAAGTACTACCACTACTACAGCAACAACGACAACAACAACAACTACTACTGCCACTACTATTTCTACTACAACAATAACTACTACCAATACTACTACTACAACTACCACTACTTCTACTACTACTCCTACTGGTACTACTACTACTATTACTACTACTACTACTACTACTACTAATACTAATACTAATACTATTACTACAACAATTACTACTACATTTACTATAACTTCTACTACTACTCCTTCCAGTACTACCACAACTATTACTACTGCTACTCCTACTTCTTCTTCTACTATTATTACTACTGAAACTACTGCTACTACTACAGCTACTACGACTCGTGCCAGTACTACGACTACTGCTTCAACTACTACTACTACTACTACTTCTACTATTACTACTGGCACTACTATTGCAACTACTACTATTGCAACCATTACTAGTACTATTAGTACCACTACTACTCCTACCGCTATTGCTCCTACTACTACTACTACTACTACTACTACTACTACTACTATTGCTACTACGACTATCACTTCTAATACTACTGCTATTACTACTACTACTACTACAACTATTTCTACTACTTCTACTACTAATGCTGCACCTACTGCTTCTCGTACTACTACTGCAACTACTATAATTAGTAGTAGTAGTAGTACTACAACTAGTAAAACTATTTTTGCTGCTGCTGCAACAACTACTACTGCAGTTACTACTACTACTACTCCTGCTACTACTCTACGATGAATAATAGTACCACTGCCACAACTACTTCAGCTACTACTACTACTACGGCTCCTACTCCTAGTACTTCTACTACCAATACAACTACTACTACTTCTACTACTCCTTGTGCTACTACTCCAACTACTACTACTAAAATTAGTATTGCTAACTACCGCTACTACTACAACATCTACTACAACAACAATAACTACTACTACTGCTGCTTTTACAACAACAACTACTACTGCTACAACAACTACTACTACTCCTACTCCAACTACTTCTATTACTACAACTTCTACTCCTACTCCTTTTACTATTATTGCTACAACTACTACAACTCTAGCTCCTACTACTACTACTTCGACTACTCCAGCATCTATTACTACTACCACTTCTGTTGTTGCCGCTGCTACTACTACTGACTACCACTACTACAAATACTATTACTCTTGCTAGTACAACTACTACAATTACTCATACTACTTTCCCTACTACAACTACTATTGCTACTAATACTACTATTGCTTCTACTACTATGACTATGACTACTACTACGACAACAGCAACAATAACAACAAAAACAATGACTACTACTACTACTGCTGCTGCTACTGCCACTACTACCACTGTTGTTGCTGCTCCTATGGCGACTACTACTACTACTATAGTTGTTGCTGCGGTTGCGAATATTAGTTCTACTACTTCTTCTACTATTGTTACTACTACTACAACTGGTGCAGCTACTAGTATTATACTGCTATTATAACTACTTCTACTGTTGTTGCTCCTACTGATGTTGTTATTCCTACTACTGCTACAACTATTATTGCTACTACTACTACTACACGACTAACGCGATAGCATCTACTACTACCACTACTAGCACTACTGGTATTACTTTTGCTGCTACTAAAATCGCTTCTGTTAGTGCTACCTCTGCTACTGCTATTACACTACTACTACTACTCCTATGGCTACTACTACTGCTGCTATCACTGCTAACGCTACTATTGCTATTACTACTACTAGTGCTGTAGCAGCTACTGCTTCGAACACAACTACTACTACTACCACTCTACTACTATTAGTAGCACTACTACTATTACTACTACAACTACTATTACTACTACTACTGCTACTACTCCTGCTCCTACTACTACTATGACTTCTAGAACTATTACTACCACTAATACTATTTCAAGAACTTCTGCTACTACTGTTGCTACTACTACAACTACTACTACTGTTACTACTAGTACTACTACCACCACTACTGCAACTACAACTACTATTACTACAACAACAACTATTGCAACTATTGCTACTACTACTATAGCTACTACTACGACTACGACTACTACTACAACTATGACTGCTACTCCTACTACTACTACTACTACTGATATTACTATTACTATTACTACTACTACTACTTCGACTACTACTACTTCTGCTACTATAAATACTACTAAAACTAATACTACTACTACAATACTATTATTACTAATAATAGTGTTACTACTACTAATACTACGACTACTACTAAATTTGAAACTGCTATTGCTGCTACTACTACTATGATGACTATTGTTGCTAATACTACTACTACTACTTCTGCTACTACTACCGCTACTATTACTTCTACTATTACACCTACTAGTATTGCTGCTACAATGACTACTACTACGGCTACTACTGCTGCGACTACAGCTACTAGTACCAGTACGAATGCTATTGCTGCTACGATAGCTACTACACAATAATTGTAGCTACTACTGCTGCAACTACAGCAAGTACTACCACTACTTATACAGCTACTCCTAATACTACCACTACTACTACAACATCTCCACACCTATTCCTACTTTTACTCCTACTCCTCCTCCTCCAACTACTACTGCAACTACTACTACTGTTATTACTACTACTCCAATTACTACTACTACTTCTAGTACTACTACTACAACGACTACTACTACTACCACTATTGCTTCTACTACTATCAATACTACAACTTCTACTTCTGCTACTTCGGCAATAATTACAACTACTTCTACTACTTCTGCAGCTACTACTACTACAACAATTGCTATTGCTACTACTACTACTATTACTTCTACTACTCATGTTACTACTATTGCGGCTTCTACTACTACTACTACTACTACTACTGCTGCTGCTGCTGCTGCTGCTGCTGCTGCTGTTGCTACTGCTACTATCACTAGTACTACCACTACTATGACTTTTACTACTATAGAAACTACTAATACTGCTTCTACTACAACTATTCCAACTTTTAGTACTGCTACTGCTGCTTCTACTACTACTTCTACTAGTACTACTACTACTGTTACACTATTTCTTCGGCTATTGCTAATACTACTGCTACTGCAAATACTTATCCCGTGACTTTTACTACTACGACTACTTTAGTTAGTACTACTACTGCTACTCCTACTAATACTAATATTGTCACCACTATCACTGCTACTACGAGTAGTAGTAGTACTACAACTTCTACTACTACTAGTACTACTAGTACTACTAGTACTACTAATACTACTTCTACTACTATTACTGCTACACAACTACTACTACTTCTGCTACTACTGCTTCGGCTGCTACCACTACTACTATTTCTACTACTGCTACCATTGGTGACACTGTTATGAGTACTTATGCTGCTACTACAGGTACTACTATAACTATTACTACTACTACTACTACTACTACTACTACTACTACTTCTGATGTTGCTGCTACTTCGGCCGCTACTGCTACTACAGCTACTGCAACTACTATTACTACTACTATAATTGCTATTGTAGCTACTACTACTACTATTGCTGCTGCAACTACTACTTCTACTACTGCAACTACAACAACTAATACTGCTACTTCTGCTTTTGCTGCTACTACTACTACTAGTACGATTATTACCACTACAATTGATGCTACTATTGCTACTACTATTACCACTACTACTAATGCTATTTCCCCCACTATAACTACTACAACTGTTGCTGCAGCAGCTACTACTACTACTACCACTATTACTTCTTTTCCAACTACTACTACAACTACTACTACAGCTACTACTACTACTACTCCTACTACTACTTCTACTACTACCACTACTACTACTTCTACTACTATTGCGACTACTGCTGCTGCTACTACTACTACTGCTACTACTCCTACTATTGTTGCTGTCGCTGCTACTACTTCTACAACTACTAGTACTACTACTACTACTACTATTACTACTTCTGCTACTGCTGTTGTTGTTGCTCCTAATGTCAATGCTGCCACTACTACGACTGCTACGCCTACTACATCTCCGACTACTACTACTACTGCTACTACAATTGCAACTACTTTTGCTACAACCGCTACCACAATGTCTACTTCGACAACAACTACTACAATTGGCTGCTTCTCCAATCATTACTACAACTCGTAATACTATTCCTGCTATTACAGCTACGATTGCTACTACTACCACTACTGATATTGCTGCTATTAGTTCTACAACTACTAATACTACTACTACTCCTATAATAGCTACTGCTGTGACTATGACCAATGCTACTACTACTACGACTACTATTGCTAATAATGCTACTACTACAACTATTCTAACTACAACCACAACTACTAATACTACAACTACTACTACTACTACAACTGCTACTACTACTACTACTACTATTACTACTTCTACTACTGCTACAAATACTACTACTGCTGTTGCTACTACTACTACTATTGCTACTACTACAACTGCTACCGCTACTCATACTATGACTACTACTTCAACACTACTACTACTACTACTACTATTGATTCTACAACTACTAGTACTACTAATATTGCTACCACAACAACTTCTACTTCTCCTACTACTTCTACTTCTCCTACTACTATTACTACTGCTACTATTTATGCCATAACTACTGCTGCTACTGCTACTTGTACTATAACTACAACTGTGGTTACTATTGTTACTTTTGCTACTACTACTACTACTGCTGCAACTACTACTATTGCTACTACTATTACTGCGGCTACTATTACCACTACTACTAATACTACTATTACTGCTGCTACTACTATGACTATCGCTGCTATAGCAGCTACAAATACTGCTACTGCTACTATGGCCACAACAACTACTACTACTATTGTTGCTTCGGCTAGGAGTACTACTACCGCTTCTGCTACTACTAGTAATGGTACAACAACTATGACTGCTACTTCTGCTACAACTACTACTGCTAGTATTGTTGCTACTGCTAGTACTAGACCTCCTCGTACGACTACACCTATTACTACAACTTCTGCTTGTACGAGTACTACTTCTCCAACAATTATTACTACTACTATTGCTACCACTCCTACTTCTACTACTACTACTCCTACTAATAATACCACTACTGTTACTAGTGCTAGTACTGCTACTATTTGTACTGCTACTATAACTGCAGCTAGTAATAATACAAGGACTATTACTACAACTACTACTATTGCTTCTTCTACTACTACTATTACTACAACAACTACTACGAATATTATTATTACTAATTCTACTTCTACTACTAATATTACTACTGCTAATTCTTCTACTACTCCTCCTAATATTACTAGTACTAATTCTACTACTACTACTACTACTACTACTACCACTAATATTAATACAGCTACTACTATTGCTGATACTACTACTAGTGTGACTACTACAAATACTGCTGCTACAACTACTATTTATACTACTACTGCTACTACTACTACTACTACTACTACTACTACTACTACTACTACTACTACTACTACTACTCTTGCTGCTAGTATTTCAATTGATAATACTACTACTCCTACTACTACTGATACTACTACTACTACTACTAGTACTACTTCTACTACTAGTACTACAACTACTATAACTACAACAACTACCAATACTACTTCTACTACTACCACAACTAGTACTACTTCTACTTCTACTACTACTAGTACTACTGCTACAACTAGTACTACTTCTACTTCTACTACTACTAGTACTACTGCTACTACTACTAGTAGTACTCCTACTACTACTACTACTGCTCCTACTACTACTACTTCTACTACAGCTACTACTACTACTACTATTATGCCCCCTACTACTACTGCTACTACTATTACTACTACTATTACTACTACTACTACTACGACTACTACTACAACTACTACCACTTCTCCTACTACAAGTATACTACTACTACTTCTCCTACTCCAACTCCTACTCCTATTATTGCTACTACTACTTCTGCTACTGCTCCTCCTCCTACTACTATCCCAACAACGGGTAATACTACTATTGCTATTGCTAGTTCTAGTAGCTACTACTACTGCTACTGCTGTAACTCTTAGAACAACAACTACTACTCCTACTACTACTACTACCACTATTACCATAGATACTACTACAACTACTACTACTTCTACTACTACTTTTGATACAACAACTACTACTCCTCCTACTACTACTTCCACCACTACTGTGGCTAATACTTCCACTACTACTACTACTAGTATTACTACTACAACCACTACTATTGCTATAACAACAATAAGAACTACTACTACTTCTGTATATATAACAACAACTACTAGTAGTACTACTTCTACTATTACAACTAGTACTACTACTACTACTACAGCTACAACAACAACATAACTAGTACTACTACTATTACTAGTACTGCTGCCACTACAATTGCTACGAATACTACTACTACTTCTACTTCTACTTCTACTACTACTTCTACTACTACCACTACTACTACGATGACTAGTACAACTTCTACTACCGCTGCTGCTACTACTACTACTACTACTACTACTACTACAACTGTGACTACTACAACAATAACAACTGCTATGATTACTACTACTACTGCTGCTACTGCTAGTACTACTACTACTACCACCACCACCACCACCACAACTACTACTACTCTTATTGCTACTACTACTACTCCTCCTCCTCCTCTTATTCCTACTACTACTTATGCTCGTATTGCTGCTACTACTACTCTATTACTTCTGCTACTTCTATTACTGCTACTACTACTACCAGTGCTACTACTACTACTACAATTATAACAACAATAACAACAACAACTACTACTCCTCCTTCAATGACTAGTACAACTATTATTATTACTACTACTACTTCTACCACTACTACTACTTTTCCAACTACTACTACTACTACTGCTACTACCACTACTGCTGTTGTTGTTGCTCGTGTTGCTACAATTTCAACTACTACTGCAACTACTACTGCTACTACTTCTACTATTACTTCTGCTACTACTATTGCTATTTTTGCTACTACTACTACTACTATTGCAACTACTGCTGCTGCTACTACTGCTACTACCTCTACTAGTATAACTCCTACTACTACTACTGCACCTACCGCTACTACTACTATTGCAACTACTACTACTACAACTATGGCTTCTACTACTACTACCACTACTATGGCTACTACCTATAGTACTAATACCGCTTCGACTACTACGACTACTGCCACTATTGCTACAACTACTACAATTACTACAACTCTGGCTATTTCTGCTACTGCTATTACTACTATTACCACTACAGCTACTACTACTACTGCTGCTGCTACTACTACTACTACTACTCCTACTACTACTAACTCTACTACTACTACTACTTATGCTCCTACTGCTACAGCAACTACTGCTGCTAATACTACTTCTATTACTACTACTACTAGTACCACTTCTACTACTTTTACTACCACTACTACTACTACTACGACTCCTACTGCTACTACGACTACATCTATGGTCATTACTACCACTACTATAACTACTAATGCAACTACAACTACCACTACTACTACCACTACCACTACTGCTATTGTTATTACTTCTACTACTGAACTATTACTACTACTGTGACTACAGCTACCACTGCTACTACTACTACTACCACTACTTCTACAACTACTACTACAACTATCACTACCTCTACAACAAATACTACAGTGACTACTGCTGCAATTAATGGCACTTCTACTACTACTACAATGACTATAGCTAACACGAATTCTACTACTCATACTACAGCTACTACTACTTCTTCTACTACTAGTGTTACTATGGCTACTATTAGCATTACTACCACTACCACTATTATTACTACTACTACTACTACAACTATTACAACTACTAGTATTACTACTACTACTACTATTACTACTACCACTACCACTCTTACTACAACTGCTACTACTACTATTACTTCTACTACTACTCCTAGTACCACTCATACTCACATTTGTAGTACTACTACTACAACTACTACTCCTACTACTACTCCTACTCCAACTCCAACTACTACCGCTATGATGACTATGACAACAACAACAACTATTTCTGCTTCTACTACTGCCAGTACATCTACACCTATTACTACTTTTACTTGTATAATTACAACCACCACAGCAAGTACTGCAACTACTACTATTGCTACTACTCCTATTACTACTTCTACTACTATTATTACTACTACTACTACTACTATTACTAGTACTACCACTATTACTACAACTGCTACTATGCCTACTATGGCTACTGCTACTGCTACAACTACTACTACAAATACTACATATAGTACCACTCGTACACATATTCGCACTACTACTACAAGTACTCCTAGCACTACTACTACTACAACTCTTACTACTACTACTATTGTTACTAATGTTAGTTGTATAATTACTACCACTACAATTACTCCTGCTACAACTTTTGCTACTACTACTACTATTACTTCTGTTACCAGTATACTTAAAAACACTACTATTACTACTCCTCCTCCTCCTCCTCCTACTACTACTCCTCCTCCTGCCGTTACGGATACTTCTACTCCGACTCCTAATCTAGCTACTACTACTACAACTCTGACACCCACTTCTACTACTACTAATCAAACTCCTACTTATACGAATACTACAATTACTACTACTACTCCTGCTGCTACAACTACTGCTACAATTACAACGGCTGCTACTACGACTACTATAGTTGCTGCTGCTGCTGCTGTTACTACTACTACAACTACTACTTCTACTGCAACTACTACTTCTAACACTTCTATTTCTACAACAACTACTACTACTTCTACTACTCGTACTTCAGCTCCTACAACTCCTACACCTACTGCTACACCTACTACACGTACTACTACTTGTACTACTACTTCTACTACAACATCTACTACTACAGCTACGCAAACTCCAACTCCTCCAACTAGTTCTAATCCAACTCCTACTACTAACACTCCACCTACTCCTACAACTACTCTTACACCTGCTCCTACTATTACTCCTCCACCTACTCCTACTACTACTGCTACACCTCCTGCTGCTGCTACTAATACTACTTCAACTACAGCAGTTGTTGTTATGCCTACAGCTCCTCCAACAACTACTGCTGTTACTGTTGCCAATGCTGCTGCAACTCCCACTACTACTACTACTGCTGCTGCTGCTACTGCTGCTGCAACTACTACTGCTGCTACTACTACTGCTGCTACTACTACTGCTACTACTACTACTGCTGTTAGTACTAATACTACAACTACTACTACTACTACTACTACTCCTACTACACCTACTACCACTGTTGGTATATTTATAAATCTAATACTACTACTTCTACTGCTACTACTACAACCACAACTACTACTACTACTAGCTCCCCCTACTATTTATACTACTACTTCTAGTACTACGCCTTCTGCTACTAATACTACTACTACTATTGCTACTATAGCTTCTACACTTCTACTACCACAACTACTACGATGACTACTACAACAACTACTACTGCTACTACTACTACTACTAGTAGTAATACTACAACTGTGACTACTACAACAACAACTACGACTATGACTACTTCTACTACTACTACTGCTGCTACTGCTACCACCACCACCACCACTACTACTACTATTACTACTACTACTACTACTATTACCACTACAACTACAACTACAACCAGTATTGCTACTATTTATACCTCTACTACTTCTGCTTCTACTGCTACAACTACAACAACAACAACTTCTACTACCACCCCAGCTACAACTTATACTACTACTTCAACTACTACTCCTTCTGCTACTAATACTACTACTATTTCTACTACTACTACTACTACTACTACTTCTACAACTTCTACTACCACTACTACTTCTACAACTTCTACTACCACTACTACTACAACAACCATTACTACAACGATGACTACTACAACTACTACTACCGCTACTACTGTTACTACTACAACTACTTCTACTACTACAACTGTGACTACTTCAACAACAACTACGACTATGACTACTTCTACTACTATTGCTGCTGCTGCTGTTGCTACTACGACTACTCCCATTAACACTAATACTACTACAACAATTATTGCTACTACTACTTCTACTCTTATTGCT
>RXID01021889.1:20142-41532 GCA_005019695.1 Trichopus zeylanicus subsp. travancoricus
TACTACTACTACTACTACTACTACTACTACTACTACTACTACTACTACTACTACTACTACTCCTGGTGCTACTATTACTAGTACTACATCTACTACTACAACTACTATTACTCCTACTCCTACAACAACTACTACTACTACGACTATTGCTACAACTACAACAACTAGAACTGCTACTCCTATAGCAACTACTACTTCTGCTGCAGTTGTTGCCTCTCAACTACTACTACTACTACTACTACTACTACTACTACTACTACTACTACTACTACTACAACTACTATGGCTGCCACTACTACAACTGCTACTACTACTGCTTCTAAAACTAATATTAATACTACAACTACTACTACTATTCTTACGGCTACTACTACATCTACTGCTCCAACTTCTTCTTCTACTACTACTACTGTCACTACTACAAGTAGTACTACTACTACAATTACTACTAGTACTACTACTTGTACCACTACTTCTACTACTACTTCTACCACAACTTCTACTACTACTACTATGCTTACTCAAACTCCTACTGCTACTTCTAATCCAACTCCTACTATTACTCCTACTATTACTTCTAATACTACTACTACTGCTACTACTACTACTACACCACCTACAACTACTACTGCTACTACTACTACTACTACTACTACTACTACTACTACTACTACTACTACTGTTACTACTACTACTATTACTACTCCTACTACTTCTACTACACCACCTACAACTACTACTGCTACTACTACAACTACTACTACTGCTACTACTACTACAACTACTACTGTTACTACTACTACTATTACTACTACTACTACTACTACTACAACAACAACAACAACAACAACAACTACTACTACTACTACTACGACCATTCCTACTACTACTGCTACTATTAAAACCTGCACCTCTATACTACTACTACTACAATGACAAGTACTACAACTTCAACTACTGCTTCTACTGCTACAACTACCACTACTATCCTTGCTACTACCACTACTAGTACTAGTACTACTGCTGCTACTACCACTACTACTATTGCTGCTACTCTGAATTCTACTAGTACTACTACTACTACGACTACTATGTCTGCCACTACTACTACCACTACTACTACTACTTCTAGAACTACTACTAACACTACTAATACTACTACTACTGCTACTACTACTCCTATTCCTACGGCTACTACTACTTCTACTGCTCCTACTTCTACTACTACTACAACTACTACCACTCTACTAGTAGTAGTAGCACTACTACAACTACAACTACAACAACAATAACTACTGTTACTACTACTCCTCATCCGACTGCTAGTATGACTATTGCTACTGCTACTAAAATTGCTACAATGACTACTACTATTAGTACTACTCTGACACCAACTCCTACTCCTACTATTGTTCCAACTACAATTTTTGTTAATGCTACCACTACAAGAACTACTACCATTACTGCTACTGCTACTGCTACTGCGGCTACTAGTACCACTACTGCTAATACTTCTCCTACTACTACTACTTCGGTTACTACTACTACTATAGCTGCGACTACTACTACTAGCACTACCACTACTACTACTAGTAATGCTACTACTACTACTATCGATGCTACTACCGCTATCATTGCTATTGCTGTTGCCACTACTGCTACTACGGCTGTTGCTACTACAACTATTGCTGCTACTACTACGACTATTACAAATATAAATACTATTACTAATACAATTACTTCTGTAGCTACTAGTTACACTGTTGCTGTTGCTGCGGCTACTAATATTTTTCCTACTGCTGCTACAACTACTTCTACTCCCACTACTTCTCCAACTTATACTAATACGACTACTATTATTGCTACTACAGCAACTCCTACTGCTTCTACTACTACTACTACTACTCCCACTACTTCTCCAACTTATACTAATATGACTACTGCTATTGCTACCACAGCAACTCCTACTACTTCTACTACTACTACTACTACTAGTACTAATGCTACTACTTTTGCTAATACCATTACTACCACTGCTGCAGCTGCTACTACTACAACAATTACTTCCACCTCTACTACTACAACTAGTAGCAATATTGCTACTCCTGCTACTGCTGCTAGTACTACTAGTACTACTTGTACTATTACTACTACTACCACTACGTTTGCTTCTATAACGACTAACTACTACTACTACAACTACTATTGCTACGACTGCAATTACTACACAACTATTACCACTACGGCTACTCCTACTACTACTACTACTATGTCTACCACTGCTAATAGTACCACAACTACTACTACCACTACTTCTACTTCTACTACTAGTACTATGGTTGTTGCAGTAGCTATTACTACTAATACTACTCCTACTACTCCAACTACTACTACTTCCACCACTGCTACTACTTATACAACTACTGCCACAATGACACCTAATGCTACTCTTACTACTACTACTACAACTATTACTACTACTACCACCACTCCTACTACTACCACCACTACCACTACGACTACTACAACTACTATTATTGCTACTACTGCTACTACTACTACCACTACTACTATTACTACTACTAGTACTACAGTGACTACTACAACTACTATTGCTGCTACAACAACTTTTACCACTAATGCTACTGCGGCTCCAACAAGCACAAGTACTAAAACTACTAGTGCAACTACTACTATTACTACTACTACTACTTCTACTGCTACTACTCTACTACTACTACTACTATTGCTACTACTACTACTACAACTTCTACTACTTCTACCACACCTACTACTACTACTACAACTCCAACTGCTACAATTGTTACTCCTACTATTATTGGTATTCCTACTACTACTTCTACTACTACTACGACGACTACATCTACTACTACTACTAATACTTCTACTACTACTACTACTACTACTACTACTATAGTTATTACTACTACTACTACAACTACGACAACAACAATTACTACTATGACTGCTACACCTCCAACTACTAGTATAAGAATTACTGCTGCTACGGCTACTATTACTACTAATACTACAACTACTTCAACTACTACTAAAACTACTGCTGCTACGACTACTGCTACTACTTTTACTACCACTACTGCTACTACTACAACTATTACCACCACTGCTACTACTACAGCTACTGCTATTACTAAACCACTACTACTATTGCTACTACTACTACTACTACTATTACTACTACGACTACTCATGCTGCAACTACTGCTGCTGCTAATACCACTACTACGGCTACTACTGCTTCTACTACTACTACTCCTGCTCTACTACTACTATGACTATTACTACCTATACTACTACGACTAATACTACTACTACTACAACTAAAACTACTACAACAATTACTACTACTACTACTGCTGCTGCTGCTACTTCTACTGCTACTACTACTACTACTACTACTACTACTACTACGACTACTACTACTACTACAGCTACTACTACTATGACTAATACTATTACGGCTACTAATACTAATACAACAATAACAGCAACTACTACTACAGCTGCTTTTGTTGCTCATGCTGCTCCAACTACAACTACTATAGCTACCGTACTACTACAACTACAACCTCGGCCACTACTACCACTACAACTACTACTACTGCCATGGCCACTGCTACTACTTCTACTCTAACAACCACTTCTACTACTACTTCCAATACTATTACTAAAACAACAATTACTACAACTACTGCTTCTTCTACTACTACTACTACTACAACTATTGCTGCTGACATTGTTGTTGTTGTTGCTACTACTACTACTCCTACTTCCACTACTACTTCTATTACTACGGCTTTTACTTTGACTACTACTAACACTGCTGCAACTACCTATACTACTACTACAACTACTACTTCTACGGCTACTGCTACAGCTACTACTATTACTACAATTATGGCTATAGTGCTACAACCACTACTGCTAGTACTACTACTTCTACTTCTACTACTACTATGGCTACCACAACAATGACTACTACTACTACTACCACCACAAATGCTAGTACTGCTCATCCTACTACTATTAGTACTACTGCTGCCGCTACTACTATTACAACTACAAGTAGTACTACTTCTACAACTTGTATTGCTACTACTACTACTACAACTACCACTATTACAACTAGAGCTACCGCTACTATTACCACTACTATTATTACCACAACTTCTACTCCAACTCCTACTGCTATTACTATGACTACTGCAACAACAACTACTACTATTTCTGCTGCAACTACTATTATTACTTCTACAACTGTTACTACTATTACTTATATAATTACTACCACTACTATGACTACTGCTGCTGCTGCTGCTGCTGCTATTGCAGCTGTTGTTGCTACTCCACTTCTGTTGCTCTTACTACTACTACTACTACTACTACTACTACTACAATGACTACTACTACTGATATTCTTACTACTATTACAACTGCTACTACTTCCACTCCTACTACAACTACTACCACGATGACTACTACTACAGCAATAACTACTACCCCTACTACCACTGCTACTACTACTAGTAATACTACTACTACTACTACTACTACTACTACTACTACTTCTACTACTACTACCACAACAACTGCTACTTCCACTTCTACTACTACTAATACTACTACTATTGCTATTACTACTATTTCTACTACTATAACTCCTACTGCTATTCTACTCTTACTACTACTCCTACTACAACAACAACTACTACTTCTTCTACTCCTGCTGCTACTACTTTTAATCCAACCACCACTACTACTACTATAACTACAACAACAACCACAACTACTACTCCTCCTACTACTACTACAAACACTATCGTTACCACTACAATTGGTACTACAACTATCTACTGCTACTTCTATGACTACTACCACTACTCCTTCGCTGACTCCTACTCTTACTACTACTCCTACTACAAATATTTCGACAATTAACACTGCTACTACTAGTGTAACCACAACTTCTACTACAACTACTACTTCTACTTTTGCTACAACTACTCCTTCTTCTACTTATGCCACTGCTACGACTTCTACTACTACTACCACGACTGACGCTACTACTGCTATTGCTACTAATGCTACTACCACTACTACTACTACTTCTACTACTCCTACTATTACCACTGTTACTACTCCTACTGCTACTACTACTACTCTACTACTTCTACTATTATTCCTACTACTCCCACTACAACGACTACTACCAGTACAACCACTACTGCTAATACTACTACTACAACTATAACAACAACTACTACTACTAAACCTACTCCAACTCCTACTGATACTTCTACACCTAAGACTAATACTACTTGTATTACTACTAGTACTACTATTACAAGAACTACTACAACTATTTTTACTAATACTGCTACTACAACGA
Source organism: Trichopus zeylanicus subsp. travancoricus (assembly GCA_005019695.1). Taxonomy (NCBI): domain Eukaryota; kingdom Viridiplantae; phylum Streptophyta; class Magnoliopsida; order Dioscoreales; family Dioscoreaceae; genus Trichopus; species Trichopus zeylanicus. The sequence goes on from RXID01021889.1 coordinate 25,574, forward strand.
CTACTACTACTATGACTACTATTACTAGTAATACTACAACTACTATGTTACTACTACTTCTACTACTGCCATTCATACTACTACAACTACTACATTTGCTATTTCTACTACTACTACCACCACCACCACCACCACTACTACTACTAGTACTACTAGCACTACTGCTTCTACTATTACTACTAGCACAACAACTACTACTACAATGGCTACTAATATTGCTACTACTATTGTTGCTGCTTCTACTACTACTACTAAAACTACTCTGGCTACTACTACTGTAATGACAACTACTACTGCTACAAATGCTGCTACTACTACACTATTACCTTAACTACTTCTACTACTACTGCTGCTACTACTACTCCTACTACTATTACTACTACAATTACTACTATAACTACTACCACCAGTACTTCTACTACTACGACTTATATTACTTCTTCTTCTACTACTACTACTACTAGTAATGCTACTAGTACTACTAATACTACCTCAAATAGAAAAATAGCTACAACTACTACTACTTCTACTCTGGCTATTACTACCACTGCTCCTACTCCTACTCCAACTAGTACTACTAGCACTAGTACTACTAGTACTACCACTGCTACTACTTCTCCTCCAACTCTAACTACTACTTCTACTCGTACGACTACTACTACTACTATTACAACTAATACTACTTTTACTACTACTGCTATTACAACAGCTACAGCGAACACTATTAATACTATTACCACAACTACTATTACTACTACTTCTACAACTACTATTCCTACTACTATAACTACTACATCTGCTATTATTACTACTACTACCATAATAATTATTACTACTAGCAGCACTACTCTACTACTACTACTAGCACTACTACTACTACTACTACAACGACTATTAACGCAACAATAACTACTAGTACTACTACCTCTACTACTACTGTTACTACTGCTACTACTACGCTACTATAGCAAGTACTACTACTACTACTACTACTACTGCTGCTGCTGCTGCTGCTGCTGCTACTTGTAGTTCTACTACTACTTCTAGTACTATTAGTACTATTACTCCTACTACTTCTATGACTTGAACTACAGCTATTACTACTACTATGATTATTGTTGCTATAGCTCCCACAACTACAACTACTGCAACTCCTACTACTACTCCTACTCCAAATCCTACCCCCACCACTACCCTGACTACTACAAGCAGTACTTGTACAACTACTGTTACTACTACTACTATTACAACTATTACCACTATAACTACTTCTGCTCCTTTAAATGCTACTACAACTACTACTACTGTTGTTGCTGCTACTACTACCACTGCTTCTTCTATTACTAGTACAACTGCTACAACTACTACTGCAACTACTACTACTAATACTACTATTACTAATACTGCTTCTATTAATACTACTGTTGCTGTTGCTACTACTACTACTAGTACAACCATAACTTCTACAACTCCTGCTACTTTAACTACTACTGCTTCCCCTACTACTACTACTACTACTACTACTACTACTACTACTACTACTACTACTAATACTACTACTACAACAGCAACAACTACTTCTACTTCAACAACAACTACTACTATTACTGCAACCACAAATGACTACTACTGCTGTTGCTGCTACTCCTGCTATTGGTACTAATACTACCACTTCCACTTCTTGTACAACTTCTACTACAACTACTTCTATTTTTACTTCGAGTATTACTATCGCCTCGGCCACTGCAGCCGCTGCTGCTGCTGCTACTCGTACTACTACTGCAACTGCAGCAATTAGTACTACTCCTTCTACAACAACCACTACTTCTTCTACTGCAACAACTACTACAAATACTACTCCAACAATAAGAACAACTACTACTCCTACTACAACTACTACGATGACTACTACTGCTAATACTCTGACTACTACGAGTACTACTACAACTACAACTACTGCTAATACTACTTCTTTTACTACTAGTACTACTAATACAACTGCTGTCACTACTACTACTACTATTACTACTACTACTACCCCTGCTACTACTACTACTAATACTACTACACCTTCTACTCCTACTTCGACTATTACAACTACTACCAGTACTATTGCTACTACTACTACAACTTTCACTACCACAACAACCACTACAACCACTGCTATTGCATGTCTATCTACTACTACTATTGTAGCTACAACAATAACTACTACTACCACTTCTACTACTACTACTACTACTACCACTACTACTACTACCACCACTACACATGCTACTATTGTTGCTGCTACTATAACCAACCAAACTACCACTACTAGAACTACTCCTACTGCTACTGCTCCAACTACTACTCTACTCTGACTATTACTACCACACCTACTTCTAACAGTTCTACAACTGCTTCTACTGCTTCTACTACTTCTACTACGACTGCTACTACTACGGCTACTACTACTTCTACTACTACTACTACTAATATGGCACATATTCCTATAGCTATTGCTACTTTTGTTACTACTACTGATACTAATACTACTACCGATACTACTTCTACTACTACTAAACCTGCTACGAATACTACTACTGCTAGTACTAGGACAACAGCTACAACAACAACAACTACTACTACTACAGCTACTACCACTACTACTACAACTACTACCACTGTTAGGATTACTACTACTAATACTACTACGACTATTGCTACTACTACAACTACGACTACTATTTCTATTACTATTGCTACTACTACTTCACCTACCACTGCAACTTCTTCTACTACAACTAATGCTACTGCAACTGCGACTACTACTGCTGCTGCTGCTGCTGTTGCTACTACTGCTACTACTACTACTACTACTACTACTACTACTACTACTACTACTACTACTACTACTACTACTTTGCTACGATCGCTACTAGTACAACTACTATAACAACTACTACTACTTCCATTACTCCTGCTACTACTTATACTACTGCTTCTCCTACTCCTACTACTATAGCGCCAACTATTATTACTACTACTACTACTACTACTACTACAATTACTACCCCTACTTTGGCTACTATTGCATCACCACTACTACTACTACTACTACTACTACAACAACAACTACTACTACTGCTACTGCTACTACCACAAGTACTATTACTACTTATACTGCTACTAGTTCTACTACTGCTACTGCTCTACTACTACTACTATTAGTACTACAACTACAACCACTGCAACTACTACTTCTACTACAACTACTACGACTACTACCACAACTACAGCTACTGCTACTACTGCTACTCCTACTACTACTTATACTACAACTGCTGCAGCTACTGCTACTGCTGCTGCTACTACTATGACAACTACTACTGTGGCTACTAATACTACTACGACTACTGCTACTACTGCAGCTACTGCTACTACTACTGCTACTACTGCTGCTACTACTATGACAACTACTACTATGGCTACAACTACAGCAACTACTACTACTACTACAACTACTACTGTGGGTACTAATACAACTAGTACTACTACTACTAATTTTGCTACTACGGGTACTATTGTTGCCGCTGCAGCAGCTAGTGAAAGTACTGCTCCACTTATCCTACTAATACTCTTACTGCTACTACTACTACTGCAGCTATAGTGCAACTACTTCTATTACAACATCAACTACCACTACTACTACTGCTACTACTTCTATTACTTTCACCGCTACTAATTCTATGACTACCACTATTGAATCAACAACAACTACATCTAATACTTCTACTACTACTTTCGCTCCTATTGCTACTACAACTACTTCTACTTCAACTACTACTATGACGACTATTGCTACTACTTCTATCAATACTACAACTACTTCTCCTACTACCACCAACACTGCTACTACTACCGATATCACTTAATGCTACTACAACTACTATGATTACTACTACCACTGCTATTACCGCTAATACTGCTACTATGACTACTACAGCTACAACTACAACTTCTACCACTACTGCTACTGCTACTACTACAACTACTACTACTTACCCTACTACTACTACTGCCACTACTACTAAAGCTTCAACTGCTGCATGTACTACTACTACTGCTGCTGCTACTGCTGTTCCTACTACTGCTACTACAAATACTGCAACTACTACTACTCCCACAAATTCTACTTTTGTGACTACTACTTCTGGTACTACTTCTACTACTCCGACTACTACTGCTGCTACTAATGCAATTATTGCTACGACTACTGCCGATGCCACTGCTATTACTAATACTACGGCGACAACTACTACTGCTACTACTACTACTTCTAATGCTACTACTACTGCAACTTCTACTACTATTACTTTTACCGCAACTACTACTTCTACGACTACTATTGCTACCACTACTACTTTTGCTATTACTACTACAACAACAACTACTGCTGCTGCTACAACAATAATAACTACTACTGTGATTGTTTCTACTACTGCTACTTCTACTACTACTAATACTACTACTGCTATCACTACTGCTGCTGCTGCTACTATTACTACTACTATTGCTACTACTTCGGCTATTAGTATTACTACTACTACTACTTCTACTATTAGTACAATTGATATTACTACAACTCCTACTACTACTAGCACTACTACAGCTAATATTAACTCTACTACTAATATAACCACTACTCCCACTACTACTCCTACTCCTACACCAACTCCTATTACAACTCTTACTACTACTCCTACACCTACACCTACTGCTATAACTACTATTCCTAATACATCTACTACTGCTGCAGCTACCACTCCCACGCCAACTCCTACCGCTACTATTGCTACTACTACTACTTCTACTACCACAACAACAACAACAACAACAACTACTACTACAACTACTACTATGACTACTACCCTCTCTACTACTAGTACAATCACTACTATTACTCCCCCTACTACTACTAGTACTACTACTACTAATACTAACACTACTACAACTACTACAACTACTACAACTACTAACAATCCTACTACTTTTACAACTATTACAGCTATTACTGCTACTACTCCCACTCCAACTCCTACGACTTCTACGACTACTACTCCAACTACTACTACTACTACGACTACTCCAACTACTACTACTACTACGACATTACTCCTCTTCAACCTCCCCCTCCTCCTCCTCCTCCTCCACTTCCTACTACTACTACTATTACTACCACTACTACTACTACTATTATGACTACTACTACGACTACTGCTCCTACTACTACTACAACAACTACTACTACTTATACTAACACTACTACTCCAAACACTACTCCTACTACTATTACTGCAACAACCTCTACTACTACTACTACTACTACTACTACTGCAGCTACTACAACAACAACAACTACTACTACTACAGCTACTACAACTGCTACAAATACTACTAAGACTGCTACTACATTACTACTAGTACAACGGCATCTTCTACTACTCCTTCCACTGCTGTAACTACTACTACTAGCACTACTACAACTAAGACTACTACTACATTACTACTAGTACAACTACTCCTATAGCTACTACTGCCCCTACTACTACTACTACTATTACCACTCCAAACACTCCAACTACTACTACTACAACAACTACTACTGCTACCACTGCAACAAATAATACTATTGCTACTACTACTACTACAACAACAAACACAACTACTACTACTAGAAGCGTTGCTGCAACTCCTTCAACTACTACTACTATTGCTATTATTGCCACAACTACTACTACATGAACTACTACTACAACCACTACTACGGCAACTACTACTAGTACAACTGCTACTAATATTACTACCACTAGGCGACTACTGCTACAACTACTACAGCTACTACTACTACCACCACTCCTACTATAACTACTACTACTACTACAACGACTACAACTACTGCAACTACTACTGCAGCTGGTACAATAATAACAACTACTACAACCAATACTAGTATTACTACCACAACTACTACTACTATTACTATGACTACTTCTACCACTTCTAATGCTACTACAATGACAACAATAACAACAACAACAACAAGTACTACTACTACTACTATTGTTACTCCTGTTGCTGTTGCCACTGCAACGACAGCTGCCACGACTACAAATACTACTACTTCTACTACTACTACTACTACTTCTACTACAAGTTCTACTATTACTACTATTGCTACTACTACTACTACTACTACTATAACTGCCACTAAGATTACTACTTCTTCAACTATTACTACTACGACTACAACTACTACAACAACTACTACTACTACAACAACTACTACTACTGCCACTCCTAGTACTACAACAACTACAACTACTGATACTACTAATACTACTACTACTACCCCAGATCCTTCTGCTACTACCACTACTACTACTACTACTACTACTTTTACTACTACCACCACTAGTTATTGTAGTAGTAATAGCAGTAGTTGTTGGAGCTTTCGGAGCATTAGTAGTAGTAGTACTGGATGTTGGAGTAGTAGTAGCCGTAGTAGTAGTTGCAGCTATAGTAGTAGTTGTTGCAGCAGTATCAATAGCACTAGCAGTAGTAGCAGCAGCAGCAACAGTAGTACTAGTAATAGTTGTAGTAGCAGTGGGAACAGCCGCAGTAGTTGTAGTAGTAGTACTAGTATTAGTAGTAGTAGTAACAATAATTGTAGTAGAAGTAGCAGTAGCAGTAGTAGTAGTAGTAGTAGCAATAGTAGTAGCAATAGGAGCAATATCAGTAGTAGTAGTACTAACTATAGTAGTAGTAGTTGCAGTAGTTGTTGTTGTAGTAGTAGTAGTGTCGGTAGTAACAGTAGCCGTACCAGTAGTATTAGTAGAAGTAGTAATAGTAGTATTAGTATTAATAGTAGTCGTAGTAGACGTTGTATCCACAGTAGCAAAAGTAGCTGTAGTAGCAATAGTAATAGTAATAGTTGTAGCAGTAGTCACAGCAGTAGCAGTCCTAGTAGTGGCAGTAATAATAGCAGTAGCCGCCATAGTAGTAGTAGCATTCATTCAACAACAACTACATCTAATACTACCACTACTACTTTCACTCGTATTACTACTACAACTACTACTACTTCTACTACTACTACTACGACTATTGCTACTACTTCTATTAGTATTACAACTACTTTTCCTACTACCACCAACACTGCAACTACTACCGATATCACTACTAATGCTACTACAACTACTATGACTACTACTACCACTGCTACTGCCGCTAATACTGCTACTATGACAACTACTACTACTACAACAACAACTTCTACCACTACTACTACTACTACAACAACAACAACTACTATTACTTCTCCTCCTCCTCCTACTACTACTATTACTATTAAAGCTTCAATTATTGCATGTACTACTACTACTACTGCTGCTGCAGCTGCTGCTCCTACTACGACTACTACAAATACTGTTACTACTACTACTCCCACTAATTCTACTATTGTGACTACTACTTCTACTACTACTTCCACTACTACTGCTACTACTGCAACTAATGCAATTATTGCTACGACTACTCCTAATGCTACTGCTATTACTGCTATTACAGCTACTACTACTAATGCAACTACTGCTACTACAATACTGCTAGTACTACTACTTCTAATGCTACTACTACTGTAACTTCTACTACTATTACTTCTACCGCAACTACTCCTACTACGACTACTACTGCTACCACTACTGCTTCTGCAACTACTACTACTGCAGCAACAACTACTGCTATTCCTACTGCTGCTACAACAACAACAATAACAACTACTGCTATGTCTATTACTACTAATACTACTACTGCTACCACTACTGCTGCTGCTACTACTATTACTACTAATATTGCTACTACTTCAGCTACTAGTATTACTACTACTACTTCTACTACTAGTATAATCGCTACTACTACAACTTCTAATACTATTGGCACTAGTACAGCTAATATTAACTCTACTACTAATATGACTACTACTCCCACAACTACTACTCCTACACCAACTCCTACTACAACTCATACTACTACTCCTACACCTACACCTACTGCTACTACTACTATTATTAATACATCTACTAGTACTGCAATTACCACTCCCACTCCGACTCTTATCACTACTATTACTACTTCTACTAACACAATAACAACAACAACAACAACTACTACTACTACTACCCTTTCTACTACTAGTACAATTGCTACTACTCCCCCTACTACTACTAGTAGCACTACTACTAATACTAACATTACTACAACTGCAACAACTACTACTACTAATACTAACACCCCCACTACTTCTACTACTATTACAATTATTACTTCTACTACTCGTACTACAACTACTACACTGAACACTCCTACGACTTCCATGGCTATTACTCCAACTACCACTACTACTACTACACAACTCCTCCACCACCTCTTCGTCCTCCTCCTCCACCTCCTCCTACTACTACTACAATTACGACTACTACTACTACTATTATGACTACTCCCATTGAAACTACTGCTCTTATTACTACTACAACTACTGCTACTACTTGTATTAACACTACTACTACTACTACTACAACAACCGCTACTATTACTACTACTACTATTATTATTATTATTATTACTACTACTACTACTACTACAGCTACTACTACTTCTACTACTAGTACTACTACAGCTACTACAACTACAGCAACTGCTACTAAGACTGCTAGTACATTACTACTAGTACAACTACTTCTGCTACTACTTCTTCCACTGCTGCAACTACTACTACTAGCACTACTACTACTAAGACTACTATTACATTACTACTAGTACAACTACTCCTGCTACTACTATTGCCCCTATGACTACTACTATTACTACTACTACTCGTACCAATACTACTACTCCAAACACTCCAACTACTACCACTGCAACAACTACTACTGCTACTACTACTACAAATAATACTATTGCTACTACTACTACTACTACTACTACTACAACAACTACTACTACTACTAGACGAACTGTGGCTACTCCTTCAACTACTACTAATATTGCTACTATTGATACAACTACAACTACAACCACTACTACGACAACTACTACGACAACTACTACTAATACGACTCCCACTAGGTGACTACTGCTACAATGACTACAACAACTACTACCACCACTCCTACTACTACTACAACTACTGCAACTACTGCAACTAATATTGCAGTTGGTACAACAACAACTACTACTACAACCACTACTAGTATTACTACCACAACTACTACTACTACTATTACTACTTTTACTACTATCACTACGACTACTTCTACCACTTCTGCTGCTACTACAATGACAACAAGAACAGCAACAACAATAAGTACTACTCCTACTACTATTGCTTTTCCTTCTGTTGCTGCCACAATAATGACGGCTGCCACAACTACAAATACTACTACTTCTACTACTACTAATACTTCTACTACTAGTACTACTGCTACTATTGCTACTACTACTACTACTACTACTATAACTGCCACTAAGATTACTACTTCTACAACTACTACTACGACTACAACTACTGCTACTACTGCCACTCCTAGTTTTACAACAACAACTACTACTAATACTACTAATAATACTACTACTACTACAAATCCTTCTGCTATTACTATTCCTACGACTCCTACTATTGCTACTACTACTTCTACTACTACCACCACTACAACTACTACTACAACTACAACTACAACAAAAACAACAACTACTGCTGCTACTCCGACTACGACTACTACTACAACTACTACAACTACTACTACAAGTGCCATTGCTACAGCAACTACTACTACTACTAATACTACTACCACTACGGCAACTACTACTACAACCACTACAGCAACTACTACTACCACCACTACCACTACACCTACTACTACTACTACAACAACTACAACTACTGAAACTACTACTGCAACTGGTACAATAAAAACTACTACTACAACCACTATTAGTATCACTACGACAACTACTACTACTACTATTACTACTACGATTACTACGTCTACTTCTACTACTACTATTACTTCGACACCTACTACAACGACAACAAGAACAATAAGTACTACTACTACTACTACTACACCTGCTGCTGCTGCTGCCACTGCTACAATAGTGGCCACAACTACAAATACTACTACTTCTACTACTACTACTACTACTGCTACTACTACTACGACTACTACTACTGCCAATAATATTACTTTTTTTACTACTACAACTACTATAACAACTACTACTACTGCCACTCCTAGTACTACAACAACTACTACTACTAATAGTACTAATACTTCTACTACTACTACTACAACTCCTTCTGCTACTACTACTACTCCTCCTCCTCTTACTACTACTACTACTTTTACCACTACCACCACTACTACTACTACCACAAATACAACTACAACAAAAACAACTACGACTTCTGCTATTCCCACTACCACTACTACTACTACTACTACAGCTATTACTACTAGTGCTACTACTGCTGTTACAACTACTACTACTACAACAACAACAACAACAACAACTACTACTACTACTACTACTCCTACTCCAAATCCCACTCCTACTACTACTCCTACTGCTACTACTACAAGAACAACAACTACTAGTACTACAGCAATAGCTACTTCTACAACAACACTATTTCTATTGTTCCCACTAGCCCTACTACTACTACAACCATTACTACTACTGCTACTACAACTACTACCACTATAGCTAGTACTACTTCTACTGCTACTGCTACTACAACTACTACTACAGCTACTACTGCTACTATTGCTACCACTACTGCTGTTGCTACTACCACTACTTCTAGTACCACTACTACTACTGCTGTTGCTACAGTTGCTACTACTACTGCTGCTGCTGTTGGTACTATTACTCCTTCTACTACTACTATTGCTACAACAACAACTACTGCCACTACTACTACTACGTCTGCTACAGATAGTACTGCTACTATTGCTACAAATAATACTATTGCTACTACGTCTACTACTACTACTACTAGACGCATTGTTGCTACTACTTCAACTATTACTACTACAACAGCAACAACTACTACTACTACTAATAATAATAATACAACCATTACGGCAACTACTGCTACAACAACAACTACTATAATTAATCCTAATCCAAATCCTACTCCTACTACTACTAACACTACTACAACAACAACTGCTACTACTACTATTAACACTACTACTTCTACTACTTCTACTGCTACTACAATGTCAACTACTACTACTACTTCCAATATTACTACTAATACTACTTCTGTTGCTGCTACTTCTACTACAAATACTATTACTACTACAACAGCAACTAGAATGACTACTATTCCTGCTTCTACTCCAACTACTATTACTACTATGACTACTACTGCTACTGCAACCACCACTAGTCCAACTCCTACTGCAACTACCCCCACTACTACTTCTACAACTACAACTTCTACGACTACTAATACTCCTACTACTACTTCTGCTATTACTGCTACTTCTACTACAAATACTATTAATATTACTACTACAACTACTCCGACTACTACTCCTACTCCTACACCTATTCCTACTATAACTCCTACTACTACTACTACTACTACTACTACTACTACTACTACTACTACTACTATTACTACTACTACTACTACTACTCCTACTACTACTCCTACTACAACTACTACTTCCACAACTACTTCTACAACTCTACTACTACGACTATTCCTGCTACTACTACTCCTATGACTAAAACTACTACTACAACTACAACTGGTACTACTTCCACTACTACTACTACTAATACGAGTACTACTACTACTACTACTACTTCGCCTACTACTACCACTACAACTACTACTCCTAACACTCCTACTACTACTACTACTACTACAACAAGAACAACAACTACTACTACTATTACTACTACCACTACTACTCCTGTTGCTGCTGCTACTAGCACTACTGCTACAACAACTTCAGCTACTACTACTATTGGTGCTAGTACTACTACCACCACTACTATTACTACTACTACTTCTACAACTTCTACTATTATTACTACTACTCTACTATTATTGCTACTGCTACTACCACTTCTACTACCACTACTTCCACTACTACTACCATAACTAGCACTACTACTACTACTTCTACTATTATTACAACTACTACTTCTACTACAACTTCTACCACTACTCCCACTACTAATATGAGTCCTACTACTACTGATACTTCTACAACAACAAAAACTGCTACTACTACTGATACTTCTACAACAACAAAAATTGCTACTACCACATTAGCTACTGCTACTACTAATACAACTGCTATAACTACTACCATTACTATCGCAACTCCCATTACTTCAGCTATTACAACTACTGCTACAATTACTACAACAAGAACAACAACAACAACAACTACTACTACTACTAGTGTTACTACTACTATTGCTAAGTGCTACTATTGCTACTGCTAACACTACAATAATGGCAACTACTACTACGACTTTTGCTCCTCCTACTACTACTTCTGCTTCTACTACTATTCCTACTACTAACACTATTACTACCATTATTAATACAACTCCTGCTACTACTATGACTGCTTCTACTACTACTACAACTACTACTAATACTATTACCACAACTACTGCTACTTCTATGACTACTATGACTACTACTACTGCTATTACAACGATTGCAACTACTACGGCTTCTCCTATTGCTACTGCTACTGCTGCTGCTACTACTACTACTACTACTACTACTACTACTACTACTACTACAACTACTACTACTAGTACTACTATCGCTACTACTACTACCACCACTATCGCTACTACTACTACCACCACTACCGCTACTACTACTATAACAACTAATTCTACTACTACTTTTGGTACCCCTAATACTCCTACTATTACTACTCTTACTGCAACAATAACAACAACAACTGCTACTGCTGCCACTACTCCTCAAAATAGTATAAATATTACTACTACTACTACCACCGTTACTACAACGACTGCTACTACTACTACTACTGCTGTTGCTGCTCCTACTACTACTATGACTGCTACTACTACTACCACCACTGCTACTACTATTGCTACTACTAATACTACCACTACTACTATAATTGCTAACTACTATTGCTTCTACAACAACAACTACTACTACTAGTACAACTATTCCTACTACTACTACTAAAAATGCTATAACTACTATTATTACTACTGCAACTACGGCTACTACTCTGACTACTTCTACTATTATTACTAAAACTACTACCACTACTCCTACTACACCTATTAGTACTACCACTCCCACTACTACTACTACCACCACCACTACTACAACAACAACAACAACTACTACTACTACTACAACTCCTTCTCCTCCTACCACCAACACAACAACTACTACTACTGCTGCTGCTGCTACTCCTACAACTACTATTGCTACCACTATTCCTACTACTTCAACTATTACTACTAGTATTACTACTACTCTTGCTACTACACCCACTTGTACTACTATTACTATTTCTACTCTTACTACTACTATTCCTACCATTACTACTACATCTTCTGCTACTACTATTTCTATTACTACTACAACTTCTACTACTTCTACTACTACAACTACTCCAACAGCTACTACTACCTCTTCTACTACTATTACTACTTCTGCCACAACTCCTACCACCACCACCAATACTACTACTACTTCAACTACGTCTACCACAACTCCTACCACTACCACTATTTCTACTACTGCTACTACTACTACAACAACAACAACAACTACTACTAATACAGCAACTCCTATTCCCTGTACTATTACAACAATAACTACTACACCTACCACTACTACTACTAGTACTACCACGACCACTACCACTACTACTACTAGTCCTACCACGACCACCACCACTACTACTACTCCTACAACTACTCCTACAACTACTCCTACCACTACTCTTACCACTACTGCTATTCAACTACAACTACAACTATTACCACTACTACAACTACTTCTACTACTACTACTACTATGGCTACCACTACTACTAGTACTACTACAACTATTAACACTACTTCTACTACTAGTAGTAGTAATTCTACTCCTACAGCTAGTACTTCTACTACTTACACTACCGCTGCATCTGCTACTACTCCTACGACTACTACTACAATAACAACAATAACTAGTACTACTGCTGCTGCTGCTGCTACTACTACTACTCCTACTACACTACTACTACATATACTACTAATTGTACTACTACTACCCCTACAACCATTACTATTACTACTACTATTACTGCTACTAACACTACGACAACTACAATAACTACAGCTACCATTTCTACTACTACTACTACTACTACTACTACTACTACTACTACTACTATTACTACTACTACTACTACTACTATTACTACCACTACTACTACTACAAATACTACCACTACTACTAGTTCTGCTCCTTCTGCTATAATTAATGCTACTACTACTACTACTGCCACTACAACTAGAACCCCTATAGCTACTGTTTTTACTACTACAACTACAATAACTAATGCAACTACTACTAATACTATGCTTACTACTACAACTACAACTACGAGTACTACTACTACTACTGTTGCTACTACTACTTGTACTCCGACTACAACTCCTACTCCTATTCCTACTACTACTACTACTACTCCTACTACTGCTACTACTACTACTACAACTCCTATTTTTACTACTTCTACTACAGTTGCGGCTACTTCTGCTATTGCTGCTGCTAGTACTACTATCACTACAACAACTACTACTACTACTTTAAGTACTATAACTACTGTTCTTGCTGCTTCTGCTGCTACTACCACCACTACTACTACTCCTACTAGTACTCATATTGCTGCACTTGCTACTACTGCTACTACTCATAAAACTACTATTGCTACAACTACAACAACTCCTACTACTATTGGTATACTAAAACAAATACTACTACTACTGCTGCTGCTACTTTTGCTGCAACTAATATTGCTGCGGTTTCTACTATAGCTTCTGCTACCAATAGTACTACTACTACTAATACTATTACTACTACTACTACTCCAACTCCTTCTCCAGCACCTACTCCAATTCTCACTCGTGTTGCTACTACTAATACTGGTAATACTACTACTACTTCTACAAATACTACTACTCCTACTCCAACTCCTACCACTACTATTAATCTTACTAATAATACTATTATTACTACAACAACTACTACTACTACTACTTCCACTACTACCACTATTACTGCTACTACTACTACTACTACTTCCACTACTACTACTACTGCTATCACTTTTGTGATTACTCCAACAACAACTACTATTACAACAACTACTACTATTACTACTACCACCACTACTACTACAACTAATACTACCACTCTTATGACTACTACAACAACTACTACGAGTATTGCTATTACTACCACAGCCACAACGACTAATACTACTACTGCTGCAACTATTGTTACTGCTACAACAACTACAGCTACTACTACTACCACTTATAATACTACGACTACTTCTACAACTACTACTACTCTACTGCAACTACAGTACAACTACAAAAGCTAGTACTAGTACTACTACTACTCCAGCAACTATTGCTATTATTACAATAATTACTACTACTACTACCACTACTACTGCTACAAAAAATAACAACTACCACTCCAATTACCACTATTGCTACTACTTCTATCACTATTACTACTAGTAATACTGCTGCCACAACTACAACAACTACAACAACAACAACAACTACTACTAGTACTACCACCACCACTACAACTACTGCTACTA
>RXID01021889.1:42532-61814 GCA_005019695.1 Trichopus zeylanicus subsp. travancoricus
AATTCTCACTCGTGTTGCTACTACTAATACTGGTAATACTACTACTACTTCTACAAATACTACTACTCCTACTCCAACTCCTACCACTACTATTAATCTTACTAATAATACTATTATTACTACAACAACTACTACTACTACTACTTCCACTACTACCACTATTACTGCTACTACTACTACTACTACTTCCACTACTACTACTACTGCTATCACTTTTGTGATTACTCCAACAACAACTACTATTACAACAACTACTACTATTACTACTACCACCACTACTACTACAACTAATACTACCACTCTTATGACTACTACAACAACTACTACGAGTATTGCTATTACTACCACAGCCACAACGACTAATACTACTACTGCTGCAACTATTGCTACTGCTACTACTACTACCACTTATAATACTACAACTACCTCTACAACTACTACTACTCTACTGCAACTACAGTACAACTACAAAAGCTAGTACTAATACTACTACTACTCCAGCAACTATTGCTATTATTGCAATAATTACTACTACTACTACCACTACTACTGCTACAAAAAACAACAACTACCATTCCAATTACCACTATTGCTACTACTTCTATCACTATTGCTACTAGTAATACTGCTGCCACAACTACAACAACTACAACAACAACTACTACTACTAGTAGCACTACCACCACCACTACAACTACTGCTACTACTACCACTGCTACTACTACTACTACCACCACCACCACTATTACTTCTTCATCTACTACTACTACAAAAACAACAACAATTACTACTACTACAGCTAATTTTCCTACTACTACTACTACTACAACTGCTACTACTACTACTATTGTTGCTACTACTACGACTCCTACTATCACCACCACTACTGCTACTAATACTACTACTATTACTACTACTATTACTTCTACTACGTCTACTTCTACCACTACTGCTACTACTACTTCTACTACAACTACTGCTACTACAACTACTACTACGTCTACTACTACTACTACTACTAGCACTACTCCTACGATGATGACTACTACTATTATTAACCCTACTGCTACTACAACTACCGCAATCACTCCTACTGTTACTTCTATTACTACTACTAATACTACTACTACTACTGCTTCTACTCCTATTACTACTACAACTACGACTACTACTACTACAACCACAACTACTACCACAACAAGTACTACTACTATTACTACTACTACTACTATGACTTCGAAGGCTGCCACTAATACAACACCAATTACTTCAAAAGCTGCTGTTGCTGCTTCTCCTACTGCTATAATAACAACAACTTCTACTGCAACTACTACTACTACTACTACTACTACTTCTTGGACTACTATTATATCTACTGCTACTACACTACATATACAACTGCTAGTACTAATGCTACTACTACTACTGCAACTATTGTCCGACGATAACAACAACAACTACTTCTACTACTGCTACAACAACAACTACTACTACTCCAACAACTACTACTACTAATACTTCTATTATTACTACTACTACTGTTGTTGCTGCTACTACTACAACTACTTCAACAACAACAACAACTACTACTAATACTACCACCACTACTGCAAGTACTGCTACTACTACCACTGCAATTACTACTAGTACCATTCTAACACTATTACTTCTACAACTACAACTATAACTACTACGACCACAACAACTACTTCTACTACTACTAATGCTACTACTAATACAACTCCTACTACTACTACTACTACTACTACTGTTGCTACTGTTGTTGCTACTATTTCTACAACTACTACTGCTACTTTTCCAACTATTACTGCAACTACAACTGCTACTACTACGGCTACTACTACTACTCCTACTACCACCACCAATACTACTACTAATACTACTACTATTACTGCTACCATTACTTTTACTACTTCTACTTCTACTGCTGCTGCTACTGCGACTACTACTGCTACTACTACTAGTACTACTTTTCCCACTACTAATACTATTACAGCTACTACTAATATTACTGCTGCTGCTGCTACTACTACTACTCCTACTACCACCACCGCTACTACTACTAATGCTACTACTATTGCTGCTATTATTACTTCTACTACTTTTACATTTACGAATGCTGCTACCATGACTACTTCTGCTACTACTACTAGCAATAAGCCTAAAACTACTACTACTGCTATTATTGCTACTCCTACTACTACTTCTGTTACTACTACTACTATTACTCTTACTCCTACTACAACTACTGCTTCTACTATAGCTTATACTCCTATTACTACTACAACTACAGTTACTACTACTACTACTGCTACTACTAGTCCTAATTCCAATACTACTACTACTACTACTATTACTACTGCTACAACTTCAACAGCTTCTACTACTACTACAACTATGACTACTACTACAACTACTACTACTTCTACTTGTATGACGACTACTATTACTGTTGTTGCTACCGCTGCTACTGTAGCTACTACCGGTACTATTACAAATACGCTACTATTGCTAATACTACTACTACTACTACCACAGCTATTGCTACTACTTCTACTACTCCTATTGCTACTACTACTACTGCTACTATTGCAACTTCTACAACTATTGCCACTACTGAAACTATTGCTACAAGGACTACTACTTTTGCTACTTCTACTGCTGCTGCTACGACTACCACAGCTACTGCTGCTACTACGACTACCATAACTAATGCCACTACTACTGCTGCTTCTACTACCGCTACTCATACAACTGCAACTACTACTACTGCTGCTATGATAGCTACTACTGCTACTACGACTATTAGTATTGTTGCAACTCTTGCTACTACTACTACTACTACTACTACTACTACTATTACAATTGTTATTACTTCTACTGCAACTACTACTAGTACTTCTACTTCTACTACTACTACTACTCTGCGGCTGCTGCTGTTGTTGCCAATGTTGCTACTACTACTACTTCTACCACTACTGCTACTACTACTAGTACTACAACAATTAGTACTACAACAACTACTTCTACTGTTACTTCTACTGTTACTAGTACTACTAGAACTACTTTTGGTACTACTACTACTACTACTACTACTACCGTTACTGCTACAACTACTACACCTATTACTACAAATACTACTAGTACAACTACTATTACCACAACTACTACTATTGCTACTCTTATTGCTACTATCACTTCTACTACTATTACTACAAGTACTACCACTACTACAACCACTAGTCCTACTATTGTGATTATTATTGCTACTACCACTACTACTGCGACTACCATTTCCGCCACTGCCACTACTGTCGCTACTAATACTGCTATTACTACTATTACTACTATTACATCTATTGCTAGTTCAACTACTCCGCCTCCTACTACTACTATTGCTCCTACTACTACTATTACTACTACTACGGCTCAATCTCATACCCCTATTCCTACATCTACTCCTATTACTAACACTACAACTACTACTACAGCCAGAACTCCTACTATGGCGATTACTATAGCTACCTCCACTACTACTCCTACTTCTACGGCTATTACTACTACTGCTACAACAATAACAACAACAACAACAACAACAACAACAACTACTACTACTACTACTACTACTACTACTACTACTACTACTACTATTGCAACTACTACTACTACGACAACAACTACTACTCCAACTGTTGCAACTACAACTACTACTACTACACCTATTACTACCAATACTACTACTACTACTACTACGAGTAATGCTAATATTACTACAACTATTGCAACAACCACTTCTACGACTATTACTACTACTACTACTACTACTACTACTACATCTACAACTCCTACTATTGTTATTCCTACTGTTACTACTACTATTGCTACTACCACTACTATTATAACCACTCCTGCTACTACTGCTGCTGCTATTACTAATCCTACTACTACTACAACTACTCCTACTGCTACTACTGCTACTACCACTTCTTCTACTTCTGCCCCTACTCCAACACCAACACCATTTACAACAACAACAACCACTACTACTACAACTCGTACGGCTTCCACAACTACTAGTACTACTACTTCTAGTACTACTACTGCTACTTCCACTACTTCTACTAGTACTACTACTACTGCTACTATTGCTGCTGCTGCTACTGTTACTACAACTCCTTGGACAATAACTGCTGCTACTGCTGTGGTTGTGGCTGTAACCCCTACTGCAACTACATCTCCTCCTACTTCTATTACTACTACTAAAACTACTCTTAGTACTTCTATTAGTACAACAACAACAACTACTAATACTACAACTATAACTACTACTACAACAACTACTTCTACTGTAGCTACCACCACTACTACTAGTTATACTATTACTACTACTATTACTTCTGCTACTACTGTTGCTGCTACTACAAATACTATTGCTACTACAAGTATTACTACTACTGCACCTATTACTACAAATACTACAATTACTACAGCTGCTGCTGCTAGTGCTACTACTACTAGTTCTATTACTACTACTGTTGCTACTACTGCTTCTACTACTATTACTACAACTACAACTACAACTACAACTACTACTCCTACTATTGCAATTACTACTACTACTATTACTACTGCTACTACCACTATAGCTACTACCACTATTGCAACTACTACTATTCCTACTACTACAATTGCTATTATTATTACTACTACTACTACTACTAGCACGACTGCCACCACTATTACTCATACACCAACTCTTACTCCTAAAACTACACCTACTATTACCTTTGCTATGAGAATTACTACTACTCCTATTTTTGCTACTACAACAACTACTACTACTAGTAATTCTACTACTACAACAACAACTACTTCTACTACTACTACTACTAGTACTACAACTACTACAATTACTACCACTACTACTTTGGCAGCTACTACAACTACTCCTACTACTACTACTCCAACTACTACTGCAGCTACTACTACAACAACAACAACAACAACAACTACTACTACTACTACTACAACTGCTGCTGCTATTACTATTCCAGCTACTACTACTACTACCACTACAACTACGACTACTACTATCACCACTACTACAACTACTACTATTACTATTACTAACACTACTACTCCTGCAACTACTACTACCATGACTATTACTACTACAACAACAACAATAATAAATTCAACTTCTACTACTAGTACTACTGCTGCTACTACAACAATTGCTACTACCACAACTTCTATGACTATAGCTACTAGCACTACTAGTAATAATATTAGTACTACTATGACTACTACTACTACTACTACTACTACTTCTACTACTACTACTACTTGTACTACTACTGCTACTGCTACTTTTACAACACCTACAATACCTAATACTACTACTTCTATTTCTATAGCTATTTCAACTAGTACGCAACTACTACTCCTGCAAGTACTACTATCATGAGTACCACTACTATTACAACAACAACAACAATAATTACTACTACTACTAGTACTCCAGCTACTGCTTCTGCTACTGCTACAACTGCTGCTACTACTACTGTTGTTGCTGCTACTGTTGCTGCTGCTACTACTACTACTACTACTAGTACTGCTACTACTACAACTACTTTTACTGCTATTACTGCCACTACCAGTACTGCTACCACTACTACTGTTGTTGTTGCTACTACAAGTGCCACTACTACCACACGTATTACTACAAATACTACTACTACCACTACTACTACAACTTTTACAACTACTACGACTATTACTACAACTATTGCTACTAATGCTTCTACTACTATTACTACTACTACTTCTACAATTAAAGATACTACTCCTTCTATTGTGATTACTACTGCTACTACTACTATAGCCACTACCACTTCTACTTCTATTACGACAACTACTACAGCTACTTCTCTTGCTACTCTTACTAGTCCTCCTCCTCCTACTACCACAACTGCAACTACAACTATTACTACTACTGCTGCTCCTACTTCTACCCCTACTCCTACACCTACTCCTATGACTACTAGAACAACAACAACAACTACTACTACAACTAATACTACTATTTGTACTGCTACTACTAGAACTACTATTACAACTACTTCTACTACTATGACTACTACTTCTATTGCCACTATTGCACTACTACCACTACTACTACTGCTACTACAACTACTACCACTACTGCTACTACAGCTACAAATAGAACAACAACAACTACTGTTGTTGCTATAACTACAACTCCTAGTGCTACTACTACTACTACTAATACTGCTACCACTACGACTCCTCCTCCTCTTACTTCTACAACTACCACTACTACTACAGCTACAACTGCTACTACTACTACAACTACTACAATAACTACTACTACTATTATTGCTATTACTACTACAACAACAACTACTACTACTGTTGCTACTACAACAACTACTACTGCACTTATTACTACTACAACTACTATTACTACTACTACTGATACTACTACTACTACTACTACTACCACTAACATTACTACTACTATTGCTACAAGTACATCTACTACTATTAGTACTACTACTATTACTACAACCTCAACTACTACTCCTACAACTTCAATTACTGCTGTGTTACGACTGCTATTGCTACTACCACCACTGCCACCACCAACTCCTTCTCCTAAAACTACAACTACTATTACTTGTGCTACTAGAATTGGTACATCAGCTATTACTGCAACTACGCCAAATACTACTACCACTTGTACTGCTTCTTCTACTACTACTACTATTACTACCACTACTACTTCTACTACTACTACTACTACTACTACTACTAATTATGACTACTACTACGACTACTACTACTACAATAGCAACTACTACTACTACGGCTAGTCCTAATACTACTACTATAACAACTACTCCAACAGCTTCTTCTAATCCTCCAGCTACTACTACTACTAATACTACGACTACCACACCTATTACTACTACTTCTACCACTGCTACTGCTGCTACTACCACTACGACTACTATGACTACTACTTTTGATACAGTTGCCATTCGTGCTACTACTACTACTACGACTATCACAACAACAACAACTACTATTACTACTACTATAATTACTATTACAACTACTACTGGGACTACACGTACTACTTTCACTATAATAACAACAACTACTACTACTACAACTAATACTACTTCTACTATTACTGCTACTTCTACTACTACTACCTCTAGTGCTACTACTTCTACGACTACTACTACGCTACAACTACTACGACTATTTCTACTAGTACTACTACTACTCCCACAACTACTACTATTACTACTACCATTGCTCTTGCTACTACTTACACTACTACTACTACTAATTCTACTACTACTACTTCTACTACTACTCCTCCTCCTCCTCCTCCTCCTACTGCAACTACTCTTACCATGACTACTACCACTACAACAACAACAACAACAAAAACTACTACTACTACTACTACTACTACTACTACTACTACTACTGCTACTACGACTACTACAACTACTGTTGGTACTACTACTGTTGCTGCTGCTGTTGCTGCTAATACTGCTACTACTACTACTGCAAAATCTACAACACCTACTACTATTGCTACAACTATTTCTGCTACTATAACTACAATAAACACTACTACTACTCCGGCAACTACTACTACCCGGACTACTACTATTACAACAACAACAACAACAACAACAATAACTACTACTACTACTACAAGTACTACTACTGCTACTACCACTACTAGTACCGACTACTACTAGTATTACTACTAACACTCCTACTTTTACAACTAATACTGCCACTACTACTACCGCTATTACTACTACTGCTACTATTGCAACTACTAGTACACTACTACTAGACCTATTACTACAAATACTACTACTACTACTATAACTTTTACTACTAATGCTATAATTACGGCTACTATTGCTACTAATTCTTCTGCTACTATTACTACTACTACTTCTACTACTATAGCTACTTCTCCTTCTATTGTGATTACTCCTGCTACTACTACTAATGCTACTACTACAACTTCTTCTACTACCACTACAGCTACTACTTCTACTTCTGTTACTATTACAATTGAAATTGCATCTATTGCTACTCCTACTACTCCCCCTCCACCTACTACTACTCCTCCTACTACTATTACTACTACTACTGCTCCTACGATTATACCTACTTGTACACCTACTCCGGTTACTACTACAACTACAAACTACTACTACTACTGTTAATGTTTGTCCTTCCACTACTGGAACTACTATTACAACAACTTTTACTACTATGACTACTACTACTACAACTAGTGCTACTACTACTATTACTACTGCGGCAGCTACTGCAACTATTGCCACTACAGCTACTACAGCTACTACTACAACAACTACTACTACTGCGGCAGCTATAACTGCAACTCCTAGTACTACAGCAACAACAACAACGACAACAACTACTTCTACTACTGCTACTAGTGACACAACTGCAACTCCTACTACTACTATTATTGCTACTACTACTATTACTAAGACTACAACATCAACTACTGCGACAAAAACTACTGTTGCTACGGATGTTGCGTCTGCAACTCCTACTACTACTACTACTACTACTAATACTACTACCACTATGGCTCATCCTCCCACTACTTCTACAACTACCACTACTACAATAACTACTCAACTACCACTGCAACTACTACAATAACTCTACTACTATTACTACTACTACTATTACAACCACAACTACTGCTACTACTACTTCTACTACAACTATTGCTACTACTACAACAACTACTACTACACTAATTACTACTAATACTACAACTACTACAACAACAATTACTACTAATATTACTACTTCTATTGCTACAAGTACTGCTATTACTATTACTACTACTACTAATAGTTCAACAAGTACTCCTACTACAGCTATTATTAATGTTATTGCTACTACTGTTGCTACTACTACTACTACCACCACCACTGCTACTACTACTGCAACAACAACAACAACAACTACTACTACTACAACTACTAGTTCTACTACTATTGCTACTACAACTACTAGTTCTATTTCTACTTCTACTACTCCTACTACTACTACTACTACTACTACCACCACTGCTTCTACTACTTCCCCTACTCCTACACCAACTCCTATTACAACAACTACTAGAAGTACTACTACTACATGACTACTACAACTACTTCTAGTACTAGTACTACTTCTACTACAGCTACTAGTACCACCACTACTACTACGACTACGCCGCTTCTACTACTACTAGTATTGATACTACTTCTACTAGTACTACTACTACAACAACTACTGCTGCTACTTCTGCTGCTTCTACAAGTACTACTACTAGTTCTATTTCTACTTCTACTACTCATACTACTACTACTACTACTACTACCACTGCTCCTACTACTTCCCCTACTCCTACACCAACTCCTATTACAACAACTACTAGAAGTACTACTACTACAACGACTACTACAACTACTTCTTGTACTAGTACTACTTCTGCTACTACTACTAGTACCACCACTACTACTACGACTACTGTCGCTACTGCTACTACTAGTACTGATACTACTTCTACTAGTACTACTACTACTACAACTACTGCTGTTGCTTCTGTTGTGGTAGCAAACCAACAACAATAACAACTACTACTACTTCTATTACTACAACTTCTACTACTACAACTATTAGTAGTACTTTTACTGCTACTACTACACTACCACCACCACCACCACTACTGCTACTACTACTACTACTAATATTACTATTAGTACTACTTCTATTGCTACTACTACTACTAGCACTACTACTACTACGGCTGCTACTACTGCTAATACTGCTACTGCTACTGCTACAACACCTACAACACCTACTACTACTACTACTACTATTTCTATAGTTATTTCTACTAGTAACACAACTACTACTACTGCAACTACGACTACCACTACTACTACAACAACAACAATAATAGCTACTACTACTAGTAGTAGTACTCCTGCTACTGCTACTGCTACTACTACAACTGCTACTACAACAACAACAACAACTACTACTACTGCTACTGCTGCTACTACTACTACAACTCCTACTACTACAGCTACTACTACTACTTTTATTGCTATTACTGCCACTAACACTACCGCTACTGCTACTACTATTGTTGTTGCTACTACTAGTACCACTACAACCACACCTATTACTGCAAATACTACAACTATGACTACTACTACAACTTTCACAACTACTACGACTATTACTACAACTATTCCTATTAATGCTTCTACTACTATTACTACTGCTTCAATTGTGATTACTACTGCCACTTCAACTACTATAGCCACTACCACTTCTACGGTTGCCACTACTGCTACTATAACTACTTCTCTTGCTACTCCTACTAGTCCTCCTCCTCCTGCTACCACAACTATGACTACAATTATGACTACTACAACTGCTCCTACTGCTACCCCTACACCTACACCTACTCCTGTAACTACAACAACAACTACTACTAAAACTACTAATACTACTATTTGTACTACTACTACTACTACTAGAGCTATTATTACAACTACTTCGACTACTATGACTACTACTACTACTAGTACTGCTACTACTGCTACTAATAGAACAACAATAACAACCGTTGCTACTATAACTACAACTCCTTGAACTACTATAACAAGAACAACTACCACTACTACTACAACTGCTACTAGGGCTTCAGCTACAACTCCTAGTACTACAACTATTACTACTACTATTACTAAGACAATTACTTCTACATCAATAACTACTATTCCTGCGAATGCAGCGGCTACAACTTCTTCTGCTACTACTACTACTTCTACTAATACTACTACCACTACGACTCTTCCTACTCCTACTTCTACAACTACCACGACTACTACAGCTACTACTGCTACTACTGCTACAACTACTACTATAACTACTCCTACTACTGCTACTACCACTACTACTACTACTACTACTACTACTACTACTACTACTACTACTACTACTACTACTACTACTACTACTACTACTACTACTACTACTACTACTACTACTACTACTACTACTACTACTACTACTACTACTATAACTACTACAACTACTTCTACAACCACGGCTGCTACAACAACTACTACTACTACTGTAGTTATTACTACTACTACTGCTGCTGCTGCTGCTGCTACTACTACTAAGATTACTACTACTATTGCTACAAGTACTTCTACTACTATTACTACTACTACAACAACTTCAACTACTACTCCTACTACTACTGTTACTGTTGTTATTACTACTGCTATTGCTACTACTACTATTGCTACTACTACCACTGCCACCACCAACTCCTACAACTAAAACTACACCTACAATTACTTCTGCTAATAAAATTACTACAACACCAATTACTGCCACTATGACAAATACTATTACTACTTGTACGGCTTCTTCTACGACTACTACTACTTGTACTACTACTACTACAACAACTACTACTATGACTACTACTACTCCTACTGCTACTTCTACTACTACAACAACAACAACAACTGCTACTATTATGACTAGAACTACTACTCCTATAACTTTTGCTAATCCTCCTCCCCTTGCGACTACTACTAATACTACTACTAATACTACAACTACCACACCTACTACTACTACTTCCTCTACCACTGCTACTACTGTTGTTGCTGCTACTACTACTATAACTACTACTTATAATACGATTGCCACACGTGCTACTTCTGTTACTATGACTACCACCACTACTACAACAACAACAATAGAAACAACAACAACAACTATTACAACTACTACAACTACTACTACTACAACAACAACAACAACAACAACAACTATTACTACAACTACAACTACTAGTACAACTACTACTGCGACTACAACTACTACTTTTACTATAATAACAACAACAACTACTGCTACTACTAATACTACTTCTACTCTAAGCTCTAGTACGACTACTTCTATGACTACTACTACGCTACTACTACTATGACTATTTCTACTAGTACCACTACTACTCCCACAACTACTACTATTACTACTGCCATCGCTCCAGCTACTACTTCAACTACTACTACAACTACTTCTACTACTACTATTGCTACTACTGCTACTACTACTACACCTACTACTACTACTGCTGCAACTACTACTACCATGACTACTACCACTACAACAACAACAACAACAATAACTACTACTACTAGTATGACTGCTACTACTGTTGCTACTATAACAATTGCTACAACGACTACTACTACTCCTGCTACTACTACTACTACTACTGCTGCTACCCCAACTGTTGCCACTAGACCTACTACTACTACACCTACCACTACTACTGCTGCAACTACTACTACCATGACTACTACCACTACTACAACAACAACAACAATAACTACTACTACTAGTATGACTGCTACTACTGTTGCTACTACAACAATTGCTACAATGACTACTACTACTCCTGCTACTACTACTACTACTACTACTACTACTACTACTGCTACCCCAACTGCTACCACTAGACCTACTACTACTGCTGCTACTACAAATATTTCTACTATAATAATTACTATAAACACTACTACTACTACTACAAGTACTACTACTACAACAACAACAACAATAATTACTACTACTATTACAAGTACTATTGCTACTGCTGCTGCTACTACTATAACTGATACTATTACAACTACTACCTACTACTACTACTAGTACTACTACTATTACTAGTACTACAACCACTACTACTACTAGTACTACTACTAACACTACTACTTTTACGACTAATTTTGCCACTACTACTATCGCAACTACTACTACTACTTCTTTTGCTACTAGTAGTACCGCTACTACAACACCTATTATTACCAATACTGCTACTACTACTACTACTATAACTTTTACTACTAATACTATTACTGCTACTATTGCAACTAACGCTTCTACTATAATTACTACTACTACTTCTACTTCTATAGCTACTTCTCCTTCTATTGCAATTACTCCTACTACTAGTACTACTGCTGCTACTACCTCTTATGCTACTGCCACTACAGCTACTACTTCTACTTCTATTACTATTACACCTGCAATTACATCTATTCCTACGCCTACTACTCCCCCTCCACCAACTACTACTACTCCATCTACTATTATTACTACTACTGCTGCTCCTACGACTATCCCTACTCGTACACCTACTCTAGTTACTACTACAACTACACCGACTACTACTACTAATGTTAATATTTGTACTTCTACTACTAGAACTACTGTTACAACTACTTTTACTACTACGACTACCACTACTTCTGCAACTAGTGCTACTACTACTACTACTACAACTACTACCACTACTGCTACACAAGCTACTACTATAATAACTACTGCTACTGTAGCTGCTACCACTACAACTCCTAGCACTACAACAACAACAACAACAACTACTACTTCTACTATTGTTGTTAATGCCACAACTGCAACTCCTAGTACTATTAGTATTACTACTACTACTATTACTAAGACTATAACAATAATTACTGCAACAACAACAACCGCCGCTATGGATGTTACGTCTGCAACTCCAATTACTACTAATACTACTACCACTATGACTCCTACTCCCACTACTTCTACAACTACCACTACTACAATAACAACTGCAACTACTACTATAACTACTACAATAACTACTGCTACAATTACTACTACAGCTACTAATACTAGAACTAGTACTCCTACTATTGCTATTACTACTGTTATTACTACTACTCTTGCCACTACTACTATTGCTACTACCACTACTACAACTACTACTACTATTATTGTTGCAACAACTACTAGTTCCACTATTATTGCTACTATAGCTACTACTTCTATTTCTACTCCTACTACTCCTACTACTACTACTACCACCACCACTGCTCCTACTACTTCCCCTACTCCTACACCAACTCCTATTACAATAACTATTTGACGTACTACTACTACTACAATGGCTACTATAACTACCTCTTGTACTATTACTACTTCTACTACGGCGTCTAGTACCACCACTACTACTACGACTATTATTGTTGCTACTACTACGACTGATACTACTTCTACTAGTACTACTACTACAACAACTATTGTTGCTGCTATAGCTGCGGCAGCAAACCAACAACTACTACTACTCCTACTTCTATTACTACAACTACTACAACTACTACTACAACTACGAGTAGCACTTTAACTACTACTACTATACTACTACTGCTACTACTACTACTACTACTACTACTACTTGTACAACAACTACTACTTCTACTACTGCTACTTTTACTACTACTTCTGCTACTACTACTACTGCTACTACTACTACTACTACTGTGGCTACTAATAGTACCACTACCACTACACACCTATTAGTACAAATACTACTATTACTACTACTACTACTACTACTACTACTACTACTACTACTACTACTACTACTACTACTACTATTACTATTACTACTGGTACTACTACCACTACTACTACCTCTACTACCTACTACTACTACTACAGCTACTACTTCGACTATTGCGATTACTACTGCTACTACTACTACTGCTGCTACTACCACTTCTGCTATTGCCACTACTTCTATTGCTACTCCTACTACTCCTTCTCCTCCGACTACCACTAGTCCAACTATAACTATCACTACTACTACTGCTCCTACTACTACCCCTAGTCCAACAACTACTCCTGTTACTACTACTCTGGCTACAACTCCTACAACTTATTCTATTACTGTTATGACTAATAGCACCACCACCACCACTACTACTTCTACTACTATTACTAATGCTACTACTACCACTTCTACTACTATGCCTAGTACTATTAGTATTAATACATTGACTACGAATACTACTACTACTACTACAACTACTACTACTACTAATATGACTACTACTCCTGCTACTACTTTTGCAATGGCAACTACTACAATTACTACTACTACTACTACAACAACAACTACAATTCCTACTACCACCACTACTACTACTCATATTATTACTACTACTAATATTACTACTAGAGCTACTACTACTACCACTACTCCTGCTCCTACTACTACTATGACAACTACTACTACTGCTTCTACTACCGCTACTATTGCTACTGCTACTACCTCTACTAATACTACTACTATTGCTTCTACTACTACACTACTACTATAACTTCGACTACTTGCACTACTACTATGACTCCAACAAACTACTACTTCTATGACTCCAACACCTACTGCTACGATTACTCCTCCCACTACTACTGCTCCTCCTACTCATACAACTACAAGTACTACTACTACTTCTACCAATACTACTACTACTAGTATGACTACAACAACAACTATTGCTATAACTACAATGACTCCTCCTACTACTACTTCATCAACAACCACTACTGTTACTACTACTACAACTACTACTGCTATTACTACGACTACTGCTATTGGTACTACTAATACAACTATTGCTACAACTTCCACAATTGCTACTACTAATACTACTCTTCCAACTACTACAACTGTGACTCCTAATACTATTACTTCTACTACTACTCCTCCTCCTACTACTACTATTACTATACTACTACCCCTACTACTACAATGACTGCTACTACAACTACTAATACTACTATTGCTACTACTTCTAATGCTTCTACTACTACTTCGACTGCTACAACTGCTACAGCTCCTACTACTCCTTCAACTGAAACTACTAGTACTTCTACCACTACTACAACTACTACAATAGACTACTACTACTACTCCCCCTACTAACAAATCTGCTATTACTACAACTACTGCTACTACTACTACCACTGCTACTACTAGTTCTACTACTACAACTATTGCTACAACTAATACTACTCCGACAACTACAACTGCTACTACTACTACCATTACTATTAGTACTACTACTGCTAATATAACTATTACTACTACTTGCTACTACTACTATTGCCAATTCTGTAACTGCTATTGCTTCCACAACTGTTACATCCACTTCTGCCACTACTACTGCTATTGCCACTACTACTACAACTGCTGCTGCTACTACTACTTCTACTACTACTACTACTACTACTAGTACTAAAACTACTACTACTTCTTATACTACTACTACTACTATTACTACTACTACTTCTGCTATTATGGCTACCACTACTGTTACTGCTACTACTGCTGCAACTGATACTAGTACTATCACAACTGCTACTACTTCTACTACTACTACTACTGCTAACTCTACTACGAATGTTATTACCACTACTACTAACACTACTGCTACTACTATTACTACTACTTCTAATACTAATCCCACTGCTACTGCTGCTACTACTACTACTACTAATACTACACCTCTTAAAATTACTGCTAGTATAACTTCTCCTGCTAGTAATATAATGACAACTTCCACTGCTACCGCTACTACTAATCCAACTGCTACTCATACTACTAATTCTATTACTACAATGACTAATACCACTACTACTACAACCACCCCTCCTATTACTACCTCATCAATAACCAGTACTGCTTCTACTACTATAGCTGCTTCTACTATTACTATGACTACTGCTGTTGGTACTACTACTATTACTATTGTTACAACTACTATAATTGCTACTACCAATACTACTCCTCCTACTACTACAACTGTGATTGGTAATACTATTACTTCTTCTACTACTACTACTACTATACTACTGCTACTACTCCGACTACTACCCCTACTACTATTACGACTGCTACTACAACTACCAACACTACTACTGCTACTACTCCTAATGCTTCTACTACTACTTCTACTACAACAATTGCTACAACTCCTACTACTCCTTCAAGTAAAACTAATACTACCACTACCACTACAACAACTACTACAACTTACTACTACTACTCCTCCCCCTACTAACAATTCTGCTATTACTACAACTGCTGCTACTACTACTACCGCTACTACTGCTAGTATTACTACTACAACTATTGCTATAACTGATATTACTCATACGACTACAACTGCTACTACTACTAGTATTACTATTAGTATTACTACTATTACAAATATAACTATTACTACTACTATTGCCATTATTACTACAACTACTACTTGCTACTACTACTATTGCCACTTGTGTAACTAATATTGCTTCCACGACTGCTACATCCACTTCTACTACTACTACAGCTACTGCTGCTGCTACTACTTCTATTACTACTACTACTACAACAACAACAACTACTACTACTTCTTCTTCTTCTTCTACTACTACTCCTCCTCCTCCTCCTCCTCCTCCTCCTCCTCCTCCTCATACTACTACTGCTATGGCTAATGCTACTGCTCCTGCAACTAATACTTTTGCTACTGATACTAGTACTATTGCAATTGCTACTACTGCTAATTCTACTACTACTGTTATTACCCCTACTACTACCACTACAACTACTACAATTACAACTACTGCTAATACTAATGCCACTACTATTGTTGCTACTGTTACTACTACTGACACTGCTACTATTACTACTACTAATACTACACCTCTTAAAATTACTTCTAGTATGACTTCTCCTACTACTAATACAATGACAACTTCCATTGCTACTCCTACTACTAATTCTATTACTACAATGACTAATACCAGCACTACTACTAATCCTGCTTCTGCTACTACTATTACTACTGCCACTACTAGCACTATTGCTTCCACTAAAATTGGCATGACTACTATTACTACTACTACTATTGCAACTACTGCTACTATTAGTCATTGAAGTAGTAGCAGTGGTCATAGAAGTAGTAGCAGAAGCAATAGTAGTAGTAGTTGCAGTAGTCAAAGTCATAGTAGCATTAGTAGTTGTAGTGATAGTAGCAATAGTAGTAGTAGCAGCAATTGTGCAAGTACTAGTAGTTATGGTAGGAGTAGTACTAGCGAAAGTAGTAGTAGTAGCAACTATTGTTGTAGTAGTAGTCCTAGTAGTAGTGACAGTAGTAGTCCTAGTAGTAGTAGTAGTCATTGTTGTTGTAGTAGTAGTAGTAGTCTTTGTAGTACTAGGAGGAGTGGCAATAGAAGTTTTGGTAGTAGTAGAAGCAGTAGTAGTAGAAGTAGCAGTAGTAGTTTTAGTAGCAGTGGTTGTAAGTAGTAGTAGTAGTTGTTGTAGTAGGAGTAGTAGTAGTAGTTATTGTAGTAGTAGTAGTAGTACTATTAGTAGGAGCATTAATAGTAGTAGTAGCTGTAGTGGTAGTAGTAAGTCATTGTAGCAATAGTTGTTGTTGTTGTAGTAGTAGGAGGAGTAGTAGTAATCATAGAAGTCACAGTAATAGTAGTAGTAGTCACAGTAATTATTATACTAGTATCAGTATTAGTAGTCCTAATAGATATAGTAGTTATAGAAATAGTAATAGTAGTTGCAGCAGCAGTAGTAATCTTAGTAGTAGGAGCAATAGTAGTAGTAGTAGTAGTAGCAGCAGCAGCAGTAGTAGCAATAGTCATTCTAGTCGGATTTAGGGTTTAGGATTTAGGGTTTAGGGTTTATGATTTGATAGTAGTAGTAGCAGCAATAGTAGTAGCAGCAGCAGCAGCAGTAGTAGTAGTATTCGGATTAGTAGTAGTAATAGTAATAGTAGTAGTAGCAGTAGTAGTTGTAGTAGTAGTAGTAGCATTCAAATTTGTAGTAGTAATAGTAGTAGTAGTAGTAGTAGTAGTAGTACCAGTTGTAGAACTACTACTAGTAATAGCAGTAGTAGCAGTTGTAGCAGCAGCAGTAGTAGTAGCATTAGTAGCTGCAGCAGTACTATTAGTAGTAGTTGTAGAAGTAGTAATAGTAGTAGTACTTCTTCTAGCAGTAGAAGTAGGAGCAGCACTTGTAGCCATAGTAGTTATCGCAGCAGCACTCGTAGCAGTATTAGTAGCAGTAATAGTAGTAGTAGTATTAGTAATAGTAGTAGCAGCAGCAGCAGCAATAGCCGTAGTAGCAGTAGTAATAGCAGTACTAGTAGAAGTAGAAGTAGTAGTAGTAGTAGTAGTAGTACAAGTTCTAGAAGTAATAGTAGTAGGATAAGGAATAGTAGTTGTTGTAGTAATTATA
>RXID01021890.1:11900-24665 GCA_005019695.1 Trichopus zeylanicus subsp. travancoricus
TGTAGTGATAACAGTAATAGTTGTAGTAGTTGTCTTACTAGTTGTAGTTGTAATAGTTGTAGTAGTGGTAGCAATTGTAGTATTGGTAGTAGTGGTAGAAGTAGCAGCAGTAATTGGAGTAGGAGTAGAAATAGCACCAGTAGCAGTAGTAGCAGTAGTTGTTGAAATAGTAGTGGTAGTAGTAGTTGTTGTTGTATTAGCAGTAGCACCATTAGTTGTATTTGTAGAAGTAGTTGTAGGAGAAGTCGTAGTAGTACTAGTAGCAGAAGTAGTAGTAGTGCCAACTGTGGCAGTAGTAGTGGTTGTTGCAGTAGGAGAATGTGTAGGTATAGCGGAAGGAGAAGAAGTAGGTATAGTAGTAATAGTAGTGGTAGCAGCAATAGTAGCAGCTGCAACAATGACAACAGTGTAGTATTAGCAGAAGCGGTAATAGTATTAGTAGTAGTAGCAGCAACAGTAGTAGTAGTAGCAATAGCAATAGCAATAGTGATGGTAGTAGTAGTACAAGTGGTATTAGTTGTGGTAGTAGTAGTAATAGTAGTTGCAGCAGTAGTAGCAGAAGTAGTAGGAGTAGTGCTGCTAATAATAGTAGTAGCAATAGTAGTAGTAGTAGTAATAGTAGCAGCAGCATCTGCAGCAACAGTTGTAGTAGTTGTAGTAGTTGTAATAGTAGTAGCAGCAGTAGTTGTTGTTGTAGTTGCGGTAGTAGTAGTAGCAGCAGTAGTTGCAGCAGCTGTAGTAGTAGAAGTAGTAGTTGGAGAAGTAGTAGTAGTAGTAGTTGTAGTAGCAGAAGTGGTAGTAGTAGCAGCAGCAACAGCAGTAGGAGTTGTAATACTACTAGTAGTAGTAGTTAGAGCATATTCAGTAGTACATGTAGTAGTAGTAGCAGCAGTAGCAGCAGCAGTTGTTGTAGTATTAACACTAGCAGTGGTCATAGCAGTGGCAGCTGTAGTAGCAGTAGTAGCAGAAGTAGTTGTAGTAGTAGTAGTCCTAGACGTGCTAACAGAAGTAGTAGTAGCAGTAATAGAATTAATAGTTATAGTAGTAGTAGTGGTAGTCGTGGTGGTATTAGTAGTAATGCTAGTAGTAGCAGTAGCAGTAGTAGTATTAGTAGGAGTAGCAGTAGTTATAGTAACAGAAGTTGTCGTAGTAGGAATAGTAGTAGGAAAAGTAATAGTCATAGTAATAGGAGTAGTAGCAGTAGTATTAGTAGTAGTTGTTGTTGTGATGGTAGTAGTAGTAGTAATAGTAGTAGTAATAGTAGTATTAGTAGTAGTAGTTGTAGTAGTAGCAATAGTAGTTGTAGCAGTTGTTGCAGTAGCAGTTGCAGTAGTCATAGCAGTAGTTGTAGTAGCAGAAGTATTTGGAGTAGGTGTAGGTGAAGTTGTAGCTGCAGTAGCGGTAGCAGTAGTTGTAGCTGTAATAGCTGTAGTAGTAGTAGTTGTTGTTATTGTAGTAGTAGTAGCTATTATCGCAATAGTAGTAGTTGTTGTATTAGTAGTATTAGTAGTTATAATAGTAGTAGCAGGTGTAGTTGCAATAGTAGCTATTGTAGTAGAAGTAGCAGAAGTAGAAGTTGTATTAGTAGGATTAGCAATAGTAGTTTTAATAGTTGTTGCTGTAGCAGTAATTGTAGCATAGTAGCAGAAATGTTAGTAGTTGTAGTAGTAGTAGCGAAAACAACAGCAGCAGCAGCAGTAGCAGTAGTATTTTTAGTAGTAGGAGTAGAAGAGGAAATAGCAAAAGTAGCAACAGAAGTAGTAGTAGTACTAGTGGTACTTGTAGCAATTGTTGCAATAGCAGTTGTTACAGTAGTGGTAGTAGTAGTAGTGGTAGTAGTAGTAGCAGTTGTAGTAGTACGAGTAGCAGTAGTTGTTGTAGAGCTGGTGGTACTAGCAGCAGTAGTAGTAATAGTAGTAGAAGTAGTAGTAGTGGAAATAGTAGTAGTAGTTGTAATAGACATAGTAGTAGCAGTAGTAGCAGTTGTAATAGTAGTAGTGGTGCTTGTAGTAGTTGCAGAAGTAGATGTAGTAGTAGGAGTAGAAGCAGTAGTAGAAGTAGTAGCAGCAGCAGTAGTAGCCGTAGTAGTTGTAGTACTAGCAAGAACAACAATAGCAATAGTAGCAGTAGTAGTATTGGTAGTAGCATTTGTAGCAGCAACAGCAGTAGTCATAGTCGTAGTAGCAGCAGCAGTAGCAGCAGTAGTCGTAGCCGTAAGGGTAGCAGTAGTAGTTGTAGCAAAAGTAGTATCCGTAGTACTAGTTCCAGTAGTAGTAGAAGCAGTAGTAATAGCAGTTGTAGTAGTAGTGGGTGAAGTAGTAGTAGTTCTAATAGTAGCAGCAAAAGCAGCAGTAGTAGTAGTAGTTGTTGTTGTAGTTATGATCGTAGCAGTAGTAGTAGTAGTTGTTGTTGTAGTTATGATCGTAGCAGCAGTAGTAGTAGTAGTTGTTGTTGTAGTTGTGATCGTAGCAGCAGGAGTTACAGTAGTAGTAATAGTCGTATTATTATTAGTAGTAATAGTAGTAGTAGTACTAGTATTAGTAGTAGTAGGAGTAGTAGAAGTAGTAGTAATAGTAGTAGTTGCACTAGTAGGAGTTGGAGTAGTTGTAGAAGGAGTATTTGTAGTTGGAATTGTGGTAATAGTAGCTATAGTAGTAGCAGAAGTAGCAGTACTAGTAGAAGAAGTATTAGCAGTAGTTGTAGCAGTAGTAATAGTAGTAGTAGTTGTTGTTGTAGTAGTAGAAGCAATAGTACTAGTAGTAGTAGTCGGATAGGTGGTAGTAGTAGTATTAGTAGCCGTAATAATAGTAGTAGTAGTAGTAGTAGTAGTAGTAGTAGTATAGTAGTAGTAGTAGAAGTAGTAGTGTTTGTAGTAGCAGTAGTAGTAGCAGTAGTAGTAGTAGAAGTAATAGTAGTACCAGTAGTAGCAACAATATAGCAGCAGTAGTAGCCGTAGCAGCAGCAGCAGTAGTTGTAGTAGCTATTGCAATAGTGGCAATAGTAGCAATAGTAGTTGCAATAGTAGTAGCAGTAGCAGTAGTAGCGGTAGTAGCAGTAGTAGCAATAGTATTTGCAATAGTAGTAGCAGTAGTAGCTGTAGCAATAATAGTACTAGTAGTAGTAGTAATAGCAATAGTAATAGTAGTAGCATTTTTCGCAGTAGTAGTAGCATTTGAAGCAATAATGGTATTCAATGTAGTAGTAGCAGTAGAAGCAGTAGTTGTAGCAGTAGTAGTTGTAGTAGTAGTAGCATTAGTTATAGCACTAGAAGAAGTAGTAGTAGAAGCTATAGTTGTAGTAATAGAAATAGCAGTGGTTGTACTCGTAGTAGTTGTAATAGAAGTAGTAGTAGTTGTAGATGCTATAGTAGAAGTAGCACTAGGAGAGCTAGTAGGAGTAGTAGCTGTAGTAGTGGTTATAGTAGGAGTAGTAATAGCAGCAGTAGTAGTAGCAGTAGTTGTAGCAACAGGGGGAACAGTAGTAGTAGTAGTAGTAGTAGTAGTAGTGGTAGTAGTATTTGTGGACACAACAGCTGTAGTTGTAGTGGTAGTAGTAACCGTAGTAGTAGTTGTAATAGTAGTAGTTGTAGTAGTAGTAAAAGAAGTGCCCATAGTTATAGTAGTCGTAGTAGTAGAAGCAGCAGCAGTAGTAGTGGCAGAAGTAGTACTAGTAGTAGTAGTAATAGTAGGTGAAGTAGCAGTAGTTTTTGTAGTAGTAGAAGCAACAACAACAACAACAACAACATCAGCAGTAATAGTAGTAGTAGTAGTTATAGTTGTGGAAGTATCAGCATTAGCAACAGCAGTAGTAATAGTAGTATTATTATTAGTAGTAGTAGTTATAGTAGTAGTAGTATTAGTAGTAGTAGCAGTAGAAGTAGTAGTAGTAGTAGTTGTCGAAGTAGTAGAAATAGCAGTGCCCGTAGTTGTAGTAGTAGTAGTAGCAGTAGTAGTAGCAGCAGTAGTACTTGTAGCTGTAGTAGTAGGAAAAGTAGCAATAGTAGTAGCAATTGTAGTAGTAGCAGAAGTACCAGCAGTAGTAGTAGTAGTATAAGTAATAGTAAAAACAACAACAGGAGTGGTAGCGACAGTAGTAGCAGGAGTAGTATTTGTGGTAGTGGCAGCAACAACAACAACAACAACAGTAGTAGAAGTAGTGGTAGCAGTATTAGTATACGCAGAAGTAGTAATTATAGTAGTAGTAGTTGCAAAAGCAGTAGTATTAGTAGCAGTAGAATTAGCAATAGTAATAGTGGTAGCAATGGCAATAGCAGTAGTAGTTGTAGTAGTAATAGTCGTAGTAGTAGCGAAAGTAGCAATAGTAGTATTAGTAATGGTAGTATTAGTAGCAGCAATAGTATTCCCGGTTGTTGTTATAGTAGTTGTAGTAGTAGTAGAGATAGTAGTAGTAGTGGTAGTAATAGTAGTAGTAGCAGTAGTAGAAGTAGTTGTTGTTGTTGTTGTAGTTATAATAGTCATAGTAGTAGTAGGAGCAGGGGTAAAAATAGTAGTAGTAGTTGTTGTTGTTGTAGTATTAACAGTACTAGTATTAGAAGTTGTAGTCATAGTAGTAGTAGAAGTAGTAGTAGTAGTAGTTGTTGTTGTAGTATTGGTAGTTGTAGTAGTAGTATTTGTAGCAATTGTAGTTATTATAAGTAGGAGTAGTAGTAGAAGTTTAAGAAGTAGTAGTAGTATTTGTTGTTGTTGTAGTAGGAAAAGTAATACCAGTAGTAGTAACAGTAGTAGTATTAGGAGTAGTTGGTGTAGTCGCTGGAGTAGCAGTAGTGGAAGTAGCCATATTAAAAGTAGTAGTAGTTATTATTGTTATTGTTGTTGTTGTAGGATTAGTAGTTGTTATTGTAGTAGTAGCACTAATAGTAGCTATTGTTCTGATTGTTGTTGTAGCAATAGCAATTGTAAAAATTAGCAATTGTAGTCGTACTAGTAGTAGTAGGAGTTATTATAGTAGTAGATGTTGATGTTGTTGTAGTAGTTGTTGTAGTCGTAGTAGTTAGAAATTATAGTTGTAGTAGTACTTGTTGTTGCTGTTGTAGTAGGGGCACGAGTAGTAATAGTAGTAGTAGTAGTAGTGGTAGCAGTAGTAGTAGTAATAGTTGTAGTATTAGGAGCAGTAGCTATAGTAGCAGGTAGTTGTAGTAGTTGTAGAAGTTGTAGTAGTAGGAGTCTTAGGAGCAGTGGTAGTGGTGGTAGTAGTAGTAGTTGTAGTAGTTGAAGTGGAAGTAGTTGGGACGTAGTATATCTAGAACTAGTAGGACCAGAGCAATAGGAGTAGTAGTAGCAATGAGTAGCCAGAGTGATTAGTAGAGGTAGTAATAGTAAAATTTATTCCGGAGTAGTAGTAGTATTGTTGTAGTAAAAAGTAAATGATTCGGAGTAGTAGTATAATAGTAGGTGTTGTAGATAGTAGTGGTAGGAGTAGTTGGCAGTATATTGTTAAGTAGTAGGAAGGATTAGCATAAGTAGGAAGGACGATGCAGTAGTTTTGTTGTAATGGGAAATTAATAGTTGGAAGCAGATTGTACTCGTAGTATTGATAGTCGTTTGTCCCGTATTGATTGTAGTACTACTCGTCTAGTCGAATAGTCGTAGCGGTAACCCTAGTAGCGTTGAGTAGTAGTGGTTTTGTTAATAGTAGCAGTCTAGTGGTTTGGAACTAGTAGTTTGTGTAGGAAAAATAGTAAGTAGCAGAAGTACTGCAGAGTAGTAGAATGTAGTATAGTGGTGGTGTGGTGGTAGTAGTAGGA
This sequence comes from Trichopus zeylanicus subsp. travancoricus, assembly GCA_005019695.1. NCBI lineage: Eukaryota > Viridiplantae > Streptophyta > Magnoliopsida > Dioscoreales > Dioscoreaceae > Trichopus > Trichopus zeylanicus. The sequence continues at coordinate 17,665 of RXID01021890.1, forward strand.
GGACAGTAGCAGCATATACAGCGGCAGCAGCAGTAGCAGTAGGATTACAAATAGTGGCAGTAGAAGTAATTGTTGTTGTAGTAGTAGAAGCAGTAGTAGCAATAGCGGCAGCAGTAAGTCTAGCTGTAGTGGTGTAGTAGTAGTCACAATTGCAGTTGCAGAAGTTGTAACAGAAGTAGTAGTTACTGCAGTAATTGTAGCAGTAGTACCAATAGTAATAGTAGTAGTAAGAGTAGCAGCAGCAGTAGTAATAGTAGTAGTAGTAATAGTAGTAGTAGTAGTTGTAGTTGAAGTATTAGGGGTAGTAGTCGTAGTAGCTGTAGGAGTAGAAGTAGTTGTATATGTAGTAGTAATAGCGGTAGTAGTTGTTGGAGTAGTTGTAGTAGTGCTTGTATCCGTTGTGTTAGGACCAGTAGTAGTTGTAGTAGTTGTTGTTGTTATAGTAGTAGTAGTAGCGGTAGTAGTAGTAGTAGTGGTAGTTGTTGTTGTTGTTGTTATTGTACTAGGAGTTGTAGAAGTAGTAGCAGTGGTAGTAGTACGAGTTTGAGTAGGAGTCGTAGTTGGAGAAGTAGTTATTGGAGTATGGGTGGTAGTTGTTGAACGAGTTGCAGTAGCAGTAGGAGTAGGAGTGGTAGTAGCAGTAGTTGTACGAATAATAGAGGTAGTAGTATAAGCAGTATGAGTAGGAGTAGGAGTACTAGCTGTAGTAGTACTAGTAGTAGTAGGGGTTGCAACAGCAGCATATGTATTTGTGGTAGTAGTAGTAATATTATTCGTAGTAGTAGTAGTGGTAGTTGTTGTAGTAATAGTTGTAGTAGTAGTAGTAGTAGTAATAGTAGTCGTTGTTGTTGTTGTATAAGTATTAGCAGTGGTAGTAGTAGTTCTTGTTGCTGTTGTTGTTTTGCTAGTAGTAGAATAAGGACTAGTTGTTGTAATTGTGGTAGGTGTAGAAGTTGTTGTAGTAGTTGTACTACTTATAGGAGTAGGAGTAGTAGTTGTTATCGGAGTAGCAGTAGTAGCAACACTAGTAGTTGCAGTAGTAGTTGCCACAATATTAGTAGTAGTAGTATTAGCAATAGTAGTAGTAGCAATAGTTGTAGTACTATCGGTACCAGTAATAGTGGTAGTCGTAGTAATAGTAGTAGTATAAGTAATAGTACCAGTAGTAGTACTGGTAAAAGTAGTAGTAGCAGTAGTAGCAGCAACAGTAGCAGTTGTAGTTATACTTGTATTAGTAGTAGCAGTAGTAGTACTAGTTGTCGTAGTAAGAGTAGTAGCAGGAGTAGTAGTTGTACAAGTAGTAGAAGTAGTGGTAGTAGGAGTAGTAGTAGTAATAGTAGTAATAATAGTAATCATACTAGTAGTAGTACTAGTAGTAGTTGTAGTAGTAATAGTAGTAGTATTACGAGTAGCAGTAGTAGTAGTAGTAACAATAACAGTACTAGTAGTAGTAACAGTAGCAGTATTAGTAGTACTTGGTTGTGGTGGTAGTAGTAGTAGTTGTTGTTGTTGTTGTTGTAGAAGTAATAGTAGTTATTGTTATAGTAGGAGTAGGACTTGGTGTAGTAGTAGTAGTAGCAGTAGTAGTAGTGTAGTAATAGTAGAGGTAGCAGTAGAAGTACTACTAGCGGTAGTAGTAGCAATAGTAGTAATAGTAGTAGTTGTAGTAGTAGTAGTAGTAGTAGTAGCAGCAGCAGCAGCAGCAGAAGTGGTAGTTATGGTAGTATGAGGAGGGGGAGTAGTAGTTGTAGCAGTATTGTTTGTAACTGATACAACAGTACTACTACTAGTGGTAGCAGTAATAGTAGTAGCAGAAGTTGTAGTAGTCGTCGAAGTAGTAGGAGTAATAGAAGTAGTAGTCGGAGTAGTCGTGGTAGTCATAGTATTAGTAATAGTGGAAGTAGTTGCAGTAGTAGTAGTAGTAGTAGTTGAAGTCGTAGTAGTGGAGATAGTTGTAGTAATAGTAGGAACTGGAGTAGTAGTGGTAGTAGTAGGAGAAGCTTTAGTATTTGTCGTAGTACCAGTAGTAGTATTATTTGTTGGAGTAGTCGTAGTAGCAGTAATAGTAGTAGTAGTAGTAGTAGTAGTAGTAGGAGGAGGAGGAGGAGGAGGAGGAGGAGGAGGAGGAGGAGCAGCAGTTGTAGTAATAGTTGTAGTAGTAGCACTAGTAGCAGTAGTAGTAATAGGAGTAGTAGTTGAAGGAGTAGTAGCACTCATAGCAGTAGTAGTAATAGGAGTAGAAGTAGTAGAAGTTGTAGTAATAGTAATAGTAGTCATAGTAAAAGATATAGTAGTAATAGTGGGAAAGGTAGCCATAGTAGTAGCAGTAGTAGTAGAAGCAGTAGTAGCAATAGTAATAGTACATGTGGCAGCAACATTAGCAATATTAGCACTTGTAGTAGGAGTAGAAATAGTATTTGTATTAGTAGCAGCAGCGACAGCGGCAGTAGCAGTAGTATTTGTAGTAGTTGTAGTAGCAGTTGTTGTAGTGGGTATAACAGTAGTAGCAGTAGTAGTACTAATAGTAGGAGGAGCTATAGTAGTAGTAGTAGTAGTAGTTTTAGTGGGTTTAGCATTAGTTGTGGCAGTAGTAGTAGTAGGAGTAGCAGTAGTAGTAGTAGCAGTTGCAATAGCAGCAGAGGTAATAGTAGTAGTTATAGTAGTGGTTGTAGCAGATGAAGTAATATGAGTAGTAGTAGCAGCAGAAGTAGCAGCAGCAGCAGTAGTAGTAGAATTTGTGGTAGTCGTCGTAGTAGTAGTAGTAGTAGTTTTACAAGTAGTAGAATAAGTTGTAGTTGTAGTTGTAATTGTGGTAAGTGTAGTAGTTGTTGTAGCAGTAGTACTAGTTGTAGGAGTAGCAATAGTAGTTGTTGCTGGAGCAACAATAGTAGTAGCACAAGTAGTAGCAGTAGAAGTTGCCACAATAGTTGTAGTAGTAATATTAGCAAGAGTAGTAGTAGTAGTAGTAGTAGTATTAGCAAGAATTATAGTAGTAGTAGTAAAAGAGGTAGTAGCAGTAGCAGCAGCAGCAGTAGCAGTTGTAGTTATCCTGGCAGCAGTAGTAGTAGTTGTAGTTATATTAGCAGCAGCTGTAGGAGTAGTAGTAGTGGTACTTGTTTTAGTAGCAATATTAGAACTAGTAGTAGTAGTAGTACAAGTAGTTATAGTAGTAGCAATAGAGCAATAGTAATAGTAGAACAGCAGTAGTAGTAGTAATAGTAGTTGCTATAGGCGCAGCAGCCGTTGAAGCTGTGGCAGTAGTTATTATAGTAGTAGAAGTTATAATAGTAGTAGCAATAGTTACAGTAGTAGTAGTAGTATCAGTAGTGGCAATAGTAGTAGTAGTAATAGGAGTAGCAGTAGTTGTTGTAGCAGTTGTAGCATTAGTGAGAGTGGTAGCAGTAATAGCAGTAGTTGTAGTAGTAGTTGCAATAGCTGTAGTAGCAAGAGCAGCAGTAGCAGTAGCAGTAGTAGTAGTAGTAGAAGTAGTAATAGAAGTAGTAGGAGTAGGAGTAGTAGTAGTAGCAGCAGCAGTAGTACTAGTAGTAGTAATAGTAGCAATAGTAGTAGCACATGGAAAAATAGTAGAAGTAGTAGTAGCTGTTGTAATAGTAGTAGTAGTTGTAGTAGTGGTCGCAGCAAGTGTTGTAGTAATAGCATCCACAGCAGCAGTAGCAGCATCATTAGCAGTAGTAAGAGTAGTTACAGTAGTAGTTGCAATAGGCGTAGTAGGAGAAGTTGTGGTAGTAGCAGTACTAGTAGTAGTGGTAGTCATAGCGATTGGAGGAGGACGAGCAGTAGTAGCAGTAGTAGAAGTAGCAGCAGCAGCAGTAGAAGTAGGAGTAGTGGTAAAAGTAGTTTTATTATTTGTAGTAGTACTAGTAGTGATTGTAATATTAGTGGTTGCTATAGAAATAGTAGGAGCAATAGTAATAGAGGTCGTATTAGCGGTAGTAGTAGCAATTGTTGTAGTAGTAGGAGCAGTAGCAGAAGTAGCAGTAATGGTAGTAGTAGTAGTAGTATTAGAAATAGTTGTAGTAGAAATGGTAGTACAAGGAGCAGTAGTAGCAGAAGTGGCTGTAGTAGTGGGAAAAGTAGAAGTAGCAGTAGTAGTAGTTGTAGAAGTACTAGTAGGAGTAGTAGTAGTAGTAGCATTAGTTGTAGTAGCAGTAGTAGCAGTAATAGAAGTAGTAGTAGGAGTAGCCGTAACTATAGCAGTCTGAGCAATAGTTGCCCTGGTAGTAGTAGTCGAAGTAGTAGACGTAGCAGTAGCAATAGTAGTAGTTGTTGTTGTAGTAGTAGTAGTAGAAGTGGTAGTAGTAGTAGTAGTAGCAGTACTAGTTGTTGTAATACAATTGTAGGAGTAGTCGCAGCAGGTGTACTAGCATTTGTAGTAGTAAGATTAGTAGTAGTAGCTGGACTAGTACTGGGAATAGAGATAGTATTAGTAGGAGTAACATTCGTAGTTGTAGTAGGAGTAGAAGTAGTAGTAGGTGTGGTAATTGTAGTTGTAGTAGTAGCAATAGTTGTCGTAGTTGTAATAGGAGCAGTAGTAATAGTTGTAGTAGTAGTAGTAGTACAAGTAGTAGCACAAGCAGTAGTAATAGTAACAGTAATAGTACTAGAAGTAGTAGTAGTACAAGTAGTAGCACAAGTAGTAGTAATAGTAGTAGTAGCAGTAGTACTAGAAGTAGTTGTTGTTGTTGTTGTGGAAGTAGTAGTAGTAGTAGCAGAAGTTATAGTAATAGTTGTAGTAGTAATAGTAGTAGTAGTAGTAGTAGGGGTATTAGTAGTAGTAGCAGTAGCAGTAGCACTAGTTGTTGTTGTTGTTGCAGTAGTAGTAGTAGTAGTAGTAGCAGAAGTTGTTGTAGTAGTAGTAGTAGTAGAAGTTGTTGTAATAGTTGTAGTAGTAATAGTAGTAGTAGTAGTAGAAGTAATAGTATGAGCAGTACTAGTAATTGTAGTAGGGGTATTAGTAGTAGTAGTAGTAGCAATAGCAGCGGCAGCAGCAATTACAATAGTAGTAGTAGTAGTTATTATTATAGTAGTAGTAGGGGCATTCGTTGTCATAGTAGTAGTAGTAGTAGAAGTAATCGTATGAGCAGTACTAGTAATTGTAGTAGTAGTAATACTAGTGAAAATAGTAGTAATAGGAGTAATAGTAGTTGTTGTAGTAGTAGTATCAATAGGAGTATTGGTTGTTGTTGTAGTAGCAATAATATTAGTTGTACTAGTAGCAGAAGTATTAGTAGTAGTAGCAGTAATAGGAGTTGGAGTGGGAGTAGTAGTAGGAATAGTAGTAGTTGAAAGAGTGGCAGTAGCAGTAGCAGTAGCAGCAGCAGTAGTAGTAGTCGTAATTGGAGTAGTAGTTGTTGGAGTAGTAGTAGTAATCGGAGTTGGAGTAGTAGTAGTGGTAGGAGTAGAAGTAGTAGTAGGGGTAGGAGTAGAAGTAGTAGTAGGAGTCGGAGCAAGAATAGCAGTAGTAGTAGTAGTAGTATTAGTAGCAGCAGTAGTAGTAGTAGTAGAAAGAGTAGTAGTTGAAGTAGTAGTAGTAGCAGCAGTAGTTGTAGTTGTTGTACTAATAGTAGTAGTGGTGGTGGTGGTAATGGATGTAGTAGTAGTAGTAGTAGTAGCAGTAGCGGAAGGAGTTGTAGTTGTAGTAGTAGTAGCAGTAGCAGTAGTAGTAGTAACAGCACTAGTACGTGTAGTAGTTGTAGTAGTAGTAACAGTTGTGGTAGTAGTAGTAATAACAGTAGCAATAGGAGTAATAATTGTACTTGTAGTAGTAGTAGCAGTAGCAGCAGTGGTAATAATAATATTAGTAGTGGTAGTTGTTGTTGTTGTAGCAGTAGTTGTAGAAATAGCAGAAGCAGTAGTAGTAGTAATTTCGTATTAGTAGTTGTTGTAGTAGTAGTACCAATAGTAATGGTAGTAGTAGTAGTAATAGTAATAGTAGTAGTAGTAGTTGTAGTTGGAGTAGTAATAGTCGTAGGAGTAGTAGTAACAGTAGTCGTAGGAGTAGTTGTAATTGTATTAGTACTAATAGTTGAAGTAGTAGTCGAAGCAATAGAGTAGTAGTAGTATTCGTAGCAGTAATAGCAATAGAAATAGTAGTAATAGTAGTTATGGTGGTAGTAGTAGCAAGACTAGTAGTAGTAGTAGTAGTAGTAGTAGTAGTAGTGGTAGTGCGGGTGGTGGTCGTAGTAGGAGCAGTAGTAGAAGAAACAGTAGCAGCAAAAGTAGCAATAGTAGAAGTTGTAGTAGCAACTGCAACAACAACAGGATTAGGAGTTGTTGTAGTAGGAGCTGGTATAGTAGTAGTAGTAGCAGCAAGAGTAGGAACAGGTGTAGAAGTAGTAATAATAGTAGCAGTAGCAGTAGAAATGGTTGTAGTAGTTGTAAGAGTAGGAGAAGTGGTAGTTGTAGTAGTAGTAGTACAAAAAGTAGGAGTTGGAGTAGTAATTCTGCTGCTACTACTGTTACTACTACTGCTACTACTGCTTCTAGTAATACTACTGCTACTATTGCAGCTTCTACTTCCGCTACTACTGCTACTTCCCCCATTTCAGCTACTACTGCTACTACTTCCACTACTACTGCTATTAGTGCTACTACTTCCATAGCCACTACTAGTACTACTGCTACTACAACTACAACAATTGCTACTGCTACTACTGCCACTACTATTGCTGCTACTACTACTACTACCTCTACTACTATTACTACTTCTACTTTTAGTATGACTACTACTACTGCTACTACTGCTTCTACTACTCTATTCCTGTTACTACTACTGCAACGAGTGGTACTACTCCTTCAATTGCTATTACTATTAATACTACTGCTACTACTGCTACTACTACTCCTACTACTACTACTACTACTACTACTCCTACTACTACTACAACAACTACGACAACTCCTACAAATAATACTACTACTGCTAATACTACAAATACTAAAACTTCTCCTATTACTACTACTACTGCTACTACTACTAC
>RXID01021891.1:0-14806 GCA_005019695.1 Trichopus zeylanicus subsp. travancoricus
ACACCTACTACTACTAAAGCAACTACTACTACTTCTAATACTAATATTACAACAATTGTTGCTACTGCTACTACTACAACAACTACTACTACTACTATAGTGCTGCTGTTACAACCACTACTACTACAAATACTACTCCTACTGCTACTACTTCTAATCTTATTACTACTACTATGATTTATACTACTACCACTACTACTACAACTACATTGCTGCAACGACTACTACTGCTGCTACTACTACTATTACTACTACTACTACTACTATTACTACTACTACTACTACTACTATTGCGATTGCTACTACTCCAAATACTACTACAGCTACTACTACTACTACTCCTACTACAACCCCTTCTTCTTCTACACTCCTACTACTACTACTACTACCCCTACTCCAAATAATAGTACTAGTACGGCTACTACAACAACAATAACTAATACTAATACTACTACTACTACAACTACTAGTACGATAACTACTCCTACTGCTGCTACTACTACTGCTACTATAACTACAATAACTATAACTAATGGCACTACTACTACTTCTACTTCAGAGGCTACAACTACTACAACTTTTAAAACTGCTACTACAACAACTACCACTTCTACTCGTATAGCTACTACTACTCCGACTATTACTAGTCCTACTACTGCAACTTCTGCTACTACTACTACTACTATTACTACAACTACTACCACAACTGCTACTATTATGGCTGCTCCTCCTCCTCCTACTACTACTACCATTTCTACTAATAGTACTACCAAATTTACTACTACTACTAATACTACTCCTCCAATTACTGCTACTACTTCTGCAGGTGCTACTACTACTATTGTTTCTACTACCACAGCTACTACTATGACTGAAACAACAATAACTACTACTACTACTCCTGCTACTACTACTACTATGATTACTACTACTACTACTTTTGCTGCTGCAACTAAGACTGCTACAACTGCTACTACTACTGCTGCTAAAATCTCTACTACTATTACTAGCACTATTACCACCACTAGTACTACTACTACTCCTATTACAACTACTACTACTACTATTTCTACTTTTGGGACTACTGTTACTATTACTAGCTCTACTACTACTAGTGCTACTACTAATATAAAAACTGCTACTACTACTACTACTACAAGTATGACTAGTACTGCTACTGTTGCTACTATTGCTACAACTAGTCCATTTACAACTAGTACTACTTCTCCCACTACTACTGCTGCTACTACTACTACTACTAGTATTACTACAACAACTATTGCTACTACTACTACTTCCTCTTCTACTACTGCTGCTGCTATAATTGCTACACCACCACAACCACTATACTACTAGCACTACTACTACTATTACTACTATAAATACTACAACAATAACTACTACTACTAGTGCTATAACGACTCCTACCATGACTACTACTACTATGACTACTACAGCTGCTCCTGCTACGACTACTACTACTACTACTATGATTATGACTGCTACTACTTCTACTATTACTCCTACAACTACTACTGCCACTACTACTTTTATTGCTATAATATCTACTACTACTACTACAGCTACTGCTACTACACTACTAGTACAACTACTACTATTGCTACTACTACTATTGCTACTACTTCTACTGCTACTACTACTACTACTACTACTACTACTACTACTACTACTACTACTACTACTACTACAACAACAACAACAACTCCTACTACTCCACTAATATTACTATTGCTACTACTGCTGCTTCTACTTCTAGTAGTAGCAATTGCGATAGTAATAATAGTCATAGTAGTAGGAGTAGTAGTATTGGCATTAGTAGAAATAATAATAGTAGGAGGAGGATTAGTAGTTGAATTGGGAGTAGTGGTTGTGGTAATAGAAGTAGAAGTAGTATTATTAGTAGTAATAGTAGTAGTTATAATAGTAGTAGTAATTCTAGTAATAGTAGTAGTAGTAGTAATGGTGGTGGTGGTGGTAGTTGTAGTAGTAGTTTTTGTTGTATTAGTAGTAGAAGTAGTAATAGGAGTAAGAATACTAGTAGTAGTTGTTGTTGTATTTATTGTTGTTGTAGTAGTAGTATTAGTAGTAGTAGTAGTAGTAGTAGTAGTAGTAGTATTAGCTGTAGCAGTAGTAGCAACAGTAGTAATAGTAGTCATAGTAGTAGTTGGAGTAGTAGTAGTAGTAGGAGTAGTAACAGGATTAGCAGTAGAAGTAGTAGTAGTATCAATAGTAATAGAAGTAGCAGCAGCAGTAGTAGTAGAAGTAATAGTTGTAGTAGTAATAGTAGTAGTAGTAGGAGTAATAGAAGAAGCAACAACAGAAGTAGTAGAAATAGTATCACTAAGAGCAATAGTAGTAGTAGTATTATGAGTAGTAGTAGTAGTAGAAGGAGGAGGAGGAGGAGTAATAGTAATAATAAAAGTAGTATTAGCAATAACAGTTGTTGTAGGAGTAGTTGTAATTGTAGAAGTAGTAATAGTAGTAGTAGGAGCAGTATTAGTGGTATTAGCTATAGTTGTTGTAGAAGTAGTTGTATTAGTAGTAGTAGTTGTTATTGTAGGTACAGTAGTAGTATTAGTTGTAGTAGTTGTATTTGTATTAGTAGTTGTAGTAGTTGTACAAGTAGTAGTAGCAACAACGGTAATAGTAGTTATAAGAATAGCAATACTTGTAGTAGCAATAGTAGTAGAAGTAGTCGTAGCAACTATAGTTGTAGAAACACTAATAGTTGTGGCAACTATTGTAGAAGTAGCGGTGTTGTAGTACTAGTTGAAGTTGCGATAGTAGCAGTAGTCACAGTAGTAGTAGTAGCAGTAGCAGAAGTTATTGTAGCAATAGTTGTAGTAGTACCAGAAGTTGCAGTAGTAGTAACCGTAGCAGCAACAGCAGTAGTAGCAGCAGCAGCAATAGTTTTAGTAGTAGTTGTACCAACAGTAATAGTAGTAGTAGTTGTTGTTGTAGCAAAATCAATAGTAGCCGCAATAGTAGCAGTTGTGGTAGCAGTAGTAGTAGTAATAATAGTAGTTATCGTAGTAACAGTAGTAGCAGTCATAGTAGTGGTAACGGTAGCTATAGTAGTAGCAGTAGTAGTTGCAGTAGTTGTAGTGATTGTAGCAGTAGAAGTAGTAGTAATAATAGTAGAAATACTAGTAGCAGCACTAGTAGCAGAATTAGTAGTAGTATGAAAAAGAAGTAGTAGTTGCAATAGTAGTAGCAATAGCAGCAGTAGTAGCAGTATTAGTAGTAGTAGTAGTTGGATTAGTGGTATTAGCGGCAGTATTAGTAGTAGTTGCAGTAGTAGTAGTAGCAGCAGCAGCAGTAGCAGTACTAGCAATATTAGTAGTAGAAGTTCTACCAATAGTAGCAGTAGCAGCAGTATGAGTAGAAGTCTTAGTAATTAAAGTGGTAATAGTTGTAGTAGTAGTTGTAGTAGTAGTGGTGGTAGTTATACCAGAAGTAGTAGTAGTAGTATAGTTGTATAGTAGTAGTAATAACAGTAGTAGTAGCTATAGTAGTATTAGGTGGAGTAGTAGTAGTAGTGGTGGTGGTAGTAGTAGTAGTAGTTGGAGTAGTAGTAGTTGTTGTTGTTGTAGGAATGGTAGTAGTCGCACTGAGAGTAGTAGTGTTATTAGTCGGAGGAGGAGGAGGTGGAGTAGTAGTAGTGGTGGTGGTTGTAATCGCAGATGTAGTAGTCATATTAGTAGAAGTGGTAGTAGTTGTTGTTGTTGTTGTCGTAGTAGTATTAACAATAGTAATAGTAGTAGTTGTTGGAGTAGATGTAGTACTAGTCGTAGTAGTGGTTATGTGGTTATGGTAATGCAGTTGTAGTAGCTATATTTGTATTAGTAGAGGTAATAGTAGTAGTAGTAGCATTAGCAGTAGAAATAGTAGTTGTAGAAGTTGTAGCAGAAGTCATAATAGTAGTAGTAGTAGTAGAAGCAATAGTAATAGTAGTAGTATTAGTAGTTGTAGTAGTAGAAGTAGTAGTGCTATTAGCACTAGTAGTAGTAGTAGTTGTTGTTGTTGTTGTAGTAGTAGTAGTCATAGTGATCATAATAGTAGTAGTAGTTGTTGTTGTGGCAGTATTAATATTAGTAGTGGTTGTAATATGAGTAGTAATATTAGTAGTAGGAGTAATAGTAGCCGCAGATGTAGGTGTAGTAGAAGAAATTGTATTAGCAATAGTAGCAGTAGCAGTAGTAGCTATAGCTGGGCAGCAGAAGTAGCAGTAGTAGTAGCAACAGCAGCAGCAGTAGTATCAGAAGTAGTCGTTGTCGTAGTAGTAGTAGTAATAGTAGTAATAGTTGAAGAAATTATTGTAGTTGTAGTAGTAATAGTTGTAGTTATAGTTGGCGTACTAGGAGAACTAGTTGTAGTAGTAATATTAGTAGTAGCAGAAGTAGTAATAGTAGTAGTAGCAGAAGTAGCGGTAGTCCCAGTAGTAGGAGTAGGTGTAGCAGTAGCATTAGTCATAGGAGTAATAGTAGTAGTAGTAGAAGTAGCTGTAGGAGTAGGAGTAGTAGTAGTAGTGGTGGTAGCAAAGTAGTAGTAGTAATAGTAATAGTAGCGATAGTTGTAGAAGTAGTCACAGAAGTAGTAGCAGTTGTAGTACTAATAGTAGTAGTACTAGTAGTAGTCTTAGAAGTTGTAGTAGTACTAGTAGTAGTAGTTGTAGTAGTAGCAGTAAAAGTAGTAGTACTAGTACTAGTACTTGTAGCTGTAGTAGTAGCAGTAGTAGTAGTAGTAGAAGTAGTAGTAGTAGTAGCAGCAACAACAACAACATCAGCAACAGTAGTAGTACTAGTTGTAGTAAGTAGTAGTAGTTACAGTAGTAGTACAAATAGCAGCAATTGTTCGAGCAATCATTGTAGCAGTCGCAGTAGTAGTAATAGTTGTAATCGTAGTAACTGAATTAGTAGCAGCAACAACAATAGAAGTAGCAATGGTAGTAGTAGTAATAGATGTAGCAGCTGCAATAGTAGCAGTAATAGTACTAGCAACAGGAGTAGTAGTGGCAGTAGTTATTGTAGTAATAGTCACAATAGCAATAGCAGCAACAACTGTCATTGTAGTAGCAGTAGTAGTGGTAGCAATTACAAGAGCAGTAGTGGTAGTAGTACTATTAGTAGCAGTAGTAGTAGTAGTTGTAGAAGTAGTAGTAGTAGTAGTAGTAGTAGTAGTCATCGTTGTAGTAGTTGTAGTAGTAGTAATAGAAGTAGTAGTTGTAGTAGTGGCAGTATTAGTAGGAATACATGTAGGGGAAGGAATCGTAGGAGTAGGAGTACGAGTAGTAGTATTGATAGGAGAAATAATAGTAGTAGTAGCTATTATTGTAGGAGTAGCAGTAGCGGTTATAGAAGTCATAGTAGTAGTAGGAGGAGTAGTAGTAGTAGTCGTAGGACTCGAAGTAGCGGTAGTAGTAGTCATAGTAGTCGTAGTAGTAGCAGTAGTAGCAGTAGTAGTAGTCGTAGTAATATTAGTAGTACTAGAAGTAGTAGTTGTAGTAGTATTAGGAGTATTGATCATAGTAGTTGTAGCAGTAGTAGCAGTAGTAGAAGTATGCTAGTAGTAGTACTAGTAGTAGTAGTATTAATTATAATAATAGTAGTCAAAGTAGCAGTAGTCGTAGTAGTTGCACTACTAGTAGTAGTAGGTGTAGTAGTCGGAGTCATAGTAGTAGTAGCAGCAGTACCAGTTGCAGTAGAGGTAGCAATAGTAGTAGAAGTAGTAGTAGAAGTAGTATCAGTGGTAGAAGTAGTAATTATAGTAGTAGTAGTCATCATAGTTATAGTAGAAGTAGTAATAGTAGCAGTAGTAGTGGTGGTAGTAGAGGTAGAAGTCATAGTACTAGAAGTAGTAGTAGTAGCAGAAGTAGTTGTAGTAGCAGAAGTAGCTGTATTAGTAGAAATAGTAGTAGAAGCAATAATAGCAAAGTAGTAGTAATAGTACTAGCAGTACCAGTAGTAGTAGTACAAGTAGTAGTAGTAGAAGCAGAAGTTATTGTAGTAGTTGAAGTAGAAGTTGCAGTAGTAGTTGTAGTACTACCAGTAGTTAGTAGGAGTTGTAGAAGTGGCTGTTGTTGTAGTAGTAGTAGTAGTTGCAGTAGTAGTAATAGTTCTAATACTAGTAGCAGTAGTAGTAGTAGTTGTTGTTGTTGTTGTAGTAGTAGTGGTAGTAGAAGTAGTAATAGTAGTTGTTGGAGTAGTAGTAGTAGTGGTAGTAGTAGTAGTAATAGCAGCAATAGTAGAAGTACTAGTAACAAAAGTTATTATTGTAGAAGTAGTAATAGTGCCAAGAGTTGTACTAGTATTAGTAGCAGTAGTAGCAGTAGAAGTAGTAGTATTAGTAGAAGTAGTAGTAGTAGCAATAGAAGTAGTAGTAGTTGTAGTAGTAGTAGTTGGTCTTGTAGTAGTAGAAGTAGTAGTAGTAGTGGTAGCAGTACTATTAGCATTAGTTGTAGTAGTAGTAGTTGTTGTAGTTGTAGAAGTAGTAGTAGGAGTTGTAGGTGTAAGAGCAGAAGTATTAGTTGTAGTACTAGTACTATTCATTGTAGTAGTAGTAGTAGGAGTATGAGTAGCAACAAAAGTAGTAGCCGTAGTCGCCGAAAGAGTAGTAGTAGTAGCCATACTAGTTGTAGTAATAGTAGTAGTAGTAGTACTACTACTAGCAACAACAGTAGTGGTAGTAGTAGGAGTAGCAATAATTTCAAGACTAGTAGTAGTAGTTGTAGAAGTAGTAGTTGCAGTAGTAGTAGTTGTAATTGTAGTTGTAGCAATAGAAGTAGTGCTCGGTATAGCACTAAGAGTAGGAGTTGGAGTAGTAGTAGCAATAGTAGTTGTAGTAGTAGTAGCAGCAATAGTAGTAGAAGTGGTAGTTGTAATAGTCGGTGTAGTAGCTGAAGTGGTAGCAGTAGGAGTAGTAGTAGTAGGAGTAGTAGTAGTAGCAGCAATAGGAGAAGTTGTAGTAGTAGTAGTAGTAGTATTAGTAGTAGTTGTTGTAGGCGTGGTAGTAGTAGTAGTTGTAAAAGTAGTAGTAGTAATCATAATAGTTATGGTAGTAGTAGTTGCAATAATAGTAGTAGTAGGAGTTGTAGAAGGTGTAGTAGAAGTAGTAGTATTAGTTGTAGTAATTGTAGCAATTGTTGGGAGTAGTAGCAGTGCTAATAGTAGTAGTTGTAGTAGCAGTGCACTAGTAGTGACAGCAGTAGCAGTAATAGTAGTTGTAGTAGTAGTAAAAATAGTGATAGTAGTAGCAGCAGTACTAGCAATCAGAGTAGTAGTTGTAGCAGCAGTAACAGCAATAGTAGTAGTAGCACTACCACTGCAACTGCTACTACCCTGACTACTACTAATACTGCTCCCTCGGGAACTGCTACTACTACAACTACTACTACTGCTTCCATTGCAATAGCTGCTACTACTACAACTACAATTAGTACAACTAACACTGCTACTACAATTAGTACTACTACCGCTACTACTACTACTACTATTTCTCCTACTACTACTACTAGTATGATTACTGTGATTGCTACTGCTACTACATCTAATACCGCTACTGTTAGTATTGCTACTACTATTACTACTACTACATCTAATACCGCTACTGCTAGTATTGCTACTACTAATACTACTACTTTTGCTTCGCCGACAACAACAACTACTGCTACTATTACATCTACCTCTACTACTACAATTACTACTACTACTACTACTACAAATACTATTACTATGATAACTACAACTACTATTACTCCTACTACAATAATGCTACTAGTACTACCTCTACTACTACTACAACTACTACTACTTCTACTGCTGCTAACACTACTATTGCTACTACAACTAATGCTACTACTGCAACAACAACTGCTACTACTACAACAACTAATGCTATTACGTCTACTCCTACTAGTACTTACATTAATTTTGCTAGTACTGTTACTGCTACTAATACTACTTCTATGACTACTACTACTTCTACTACTACTAGGACTACAATTACTGCCTCTACTACTACTGCTACTTCTACTGCTACTGCTACTACTACTACTGTTGCTGCTACAACTTCTACTACTCCTACTTCTACTACTACTACTGTTGTCGCTGTGACTATTTCTATTACTACTACTTCTACTACTACTACTTCTACTACAACTACTACTATGGGTACTACAACCGCAACTACAACTGCGACTTCTACTATGGCTATTAATACTACTACTTCTATAACTACTGCTACGGTTGCTACTGCTTCTACTCCTACTACTATTACTGCTACTCCTACTACTACAATTGCTACTATTGCTACTACTACTACTGCGACTATTCTACTACTGTTTTACTATTTCTGCAACAACTGCATCTTCTACTACTACTACTCTTACTGCTTCTACTATTGCTACTACTGGTACTACTACTACAACTACTACTACTGCTCCTACTTCTACTATTGCTACTACTGCTACTACTACTACAACTACTAGTACTACTGCAACAGCTACTACTGCAACAACAACAACAACAACAACAACTACTACAATAGCAACAACAACAACTACTACTATTACTGCTACTATTGCAACAACAAATATTACTACTACTATAACTACTATTATTACTAACACTAGTACTATTACTACTGCTACGACCACTACTACTACGACTACTACCACTACTCCTACTAGTTTTATAATAACTACTACTACAACTACTACTATTATTGCTCATACTTCTTCTGCTACTTCTCCTACTACGCCTACTACTACTACTATTACTACTGCTATTGCTACTACTGCTACTTCTATTACTACTGCTACTACTACTACTACTGCTCCCACTAATACTACGAATTTTATTACTACTGCTGCTACAATTGCTACTATTAATGCTACTATTATTACTACTACCACTGCTACTCCTACTACTATTACAAGTTTTATGACTACTACTTCTACTAATACTCCTTATCCTATTACTAATCCTACTGCTACTACTACTACTACTACTTCTACTACCACAACTACAACAAGTATTACTACTACAACTATTGCTATAGTTGCCAGTACTACTACTAATAGTACTACTACTACTACTACTAATATTGCTGCTACTATTCATTTTGCGACCGCAACTACTACTACTTCTGCTGCTGCTACATGCTATTACTACTACAACTATTTCTACTAATACTACCATTGCTATTACTACTACTACTGCTACTACGACTACTACTACTTCTACTACTTCCACTACTACTACAACTACAGCTTCAACAACCACTGCTATTGCAACTATTATAGTTACTGTTGCTACTACTTTTGTTGTTACTACAACTACTACTACAACTACGGGTACTACTACTACTACTACTAATTCTACTATGGCTATTAATACTACTACTACTACTACTTCTACTACTACTCCTACTACTACTACTCCTACTACTGCCACTACCACGACTACTACTATTACCACTACTGATCCTACTACTACTAGTACTACAACGACTACTATTACTACTAATACTACTACTTGCGCTGTTGCTGCTGCTACTACTACTTCCATCACTACTACTACTATTACCACTACTACTTCTTCTTCTACTGCTACTAATGCTGCTAATGCTGCTACTCTGACTAGTACAATAACAATAACTACAACTACTACTACTACTACTACTACTAATACTATAGCTACTAAAACTACTACTGCTACTACTACTATAGCTACTACTACTACTACTCCTCCTCCACCTCCCACTACTACTTCTAGTAATACTACTACTACTGCTGCTGCTGTTGCTACTACGAGAACTTCTACGATGACTCCTACCAGGACTACCACTACTACTACAAGTCCAACTAGTACTACTACTATAGCTAGTACTACAACATCTACTACTACGAGTACTACTACCACTTTTACTACTATTAGTTTTACCACTACTACTACTACCACCAATACACTAGCTACTACTGCTGCTACTATTAGTACTACAAGTACTATAGCCTCAACTATAACTAATACCACTACTACGGCTCCTGCTCCCACTACTACTATTACAAATTTGGCTACTACTACTAGTACTCTCCTACTGCTACTACTCTACCTACGATGACTATAATTACTACTGCTAACTACTATTGCTATTACTATAACTACTACTGTAATAATAACTACTACAACTACAACTACCACTGCTACTACAACAACTGCTACTACTAGTACGACTACTACCACAACTCCTACTACTACTACTTCTATTACAACAACTGCTACTCTTCTCCTTTTACTATTACCACAACTACTACTACAACTCTAGTTGCTACTACTACTACTATTACTGCTACTACTACTGCTCCTCTAGCTTCTATTACTACTCCTACTACTTTTGTTGCCGCTTCTACTACCACATCCACTACTACTACTACTACTACTATTATTGTCACTACTATAGCTACTGCTAATACTACTCCTACTACTTCACCTACTACCACTACTAATGCTACTAATACTACTACTACTTCTGATACTTTGATTACTACTTATACAACTACTACTCCTACTACTACTATTACTACTACTAAAACTGGTGGTACTACTATTACCATATTGCTATTAGCACAACTACTGCTACTACTACTACTACTACTACTACTACTTCTGTTGCTGTTGCTGTTGTTTCTCCTGCTGTTGTAGCTATTCCTGCTACTACTACATCTACCACTACTCCACCTACTATGAGTATTATTGCTACTACTACTACCACACCACTAATAGTACAACATCTACAACTACTACTACCACTGCTACCACTGCTAGTGCTACTATGCCTACTACTAGTAGTATTGCAACTGTAGTCACTGCTACTACAACTAGCACTAATGCTGGTACTACTACTACTTCTACTGCTACTACTACTATTATTACTACTACAGCTACTACTACTACTACTACCATCATTACTAGCACTACTACTAGTACTGCTGCTACTACTACTACCACTACTATTACTATTAGCACCACTACTAGTATTACTTCTACTACTGCTACTACTACTATTGCTGCTCCTACTACTCCTACTACTACTACTACTATGACTACTACAGCTACTATTACCCCTACTACTACTACTACTACTTTTATGACTTTCGCTACTACTATTGCTCCCTATACTGCTGGCACTACTACTACTGCTACTTCAATTATTACTACTAACACTATTACTACTACTACTGCTACTGTATCTACTATTACTACTACTCATCCACCTCCTCCTTCTACTACTACCACCACCACCACCACCACCACCACCACTACTACTAGTACTACAAGAACTACTCGTACTATTGCTACTTCTACTACAACTCCTACTAATACTACTACTAAACTGACTTCTATTACTATTCCTGCTACTGCTGCTGCTACTACTACTACTTCTGCTATAATAAATACTACAAAAGCTAATGTTAATACTATAATACGACTTTTACTAATGCTACTATTACTAATACTAATAGTACATCTACTATTACTAATCCTACAACTACTACTAATTTTGCTACTGCTATTGCGACTACTACTGACGCTTCTCCTAATGCTAATACTAACTGCTACTATTGTCATGACTATTGCTTCTAATGCTACTACTACTACTACTACTACTTCTACAACTACTATTGCTACTATTACTTATACTATTAGAACTACTACTATGTCTGCTACAACGACTACTGCTACTACTACTAGTACTGATACTACTAGTACTATGAATGCTGTTGTCACTATGATAGTTACTACCACTATAATTGCTACTACTACTGCTAATACAACAACAATTTCACCTACACCTATTCTGATAACTACTCCTACTCCTCTTACTACTACAACTACTGTAACTACCACAACTGATATTACTACTACTCCTCCTTTTGCTACTACTACTACTCCTCCTCCTCCTATTACTACTACTACAATTAGTGTTACTACTACTACTACTGGTACAACTACTAGTACAACTACGATTGCTACCATTGCTACTACTACTACTACTTCTACTACTACAATTACTACTACTTCAACTTTTGCTACTTCGGCTACCATGACCATAATTACTAGAACTACTACTGCTACTACTATAATTGATGCTACTACTACTGCTGCTGCTATTATGACTACTACTACGGCTACCACTTCTACTACTGCTAATACTACTGCAACTACTACTACTACCACTATTGCTACTGGTACAGCTACAACAATTACTTCTTCTACTCTTGTTACTTGAACTACTACTACTTCTACTACTACAGCTGCTACTATTACAACAACTACTCCTACGGCTACAATTACTACTGCTACTACTGCTACTACTATTAATACTACTGCAACTACTAATATTGCTTCTACTACTACTACAAGCACTACTACTACTATGAGTACTCAAACTTCTAGTACCACTACTACTAATTCAGCAACTACTTCTGCTACTACTACTACTGCTGCTCCACTATTTCTTCTACCACTGCTAATACAACTACTACTACTAATACTTCTTTGACTATAATTATTACTACTACTACTTTTGTTACTATTGCTACTGTTACTCATATAGACACCACTGCTAGTAGTAGTACTACTACTATTAGTACTACTACTACTACTAGTACTACTAGTACTACTTTGACTACTACTATTTAACCTGTGGCTTCTACTGCTGCCACTGCTATAATTGCTTTTGCTGCTACTACAAGCAATAGATGTAGTAGTAGTAGCAGCAGTGGTAGCAATAGGAGTAGCTGTAGTTTCAACAGCAATAGTAGTAGTAGGAGTAGGAGTAGTAGTAGCAGTAGTAGTCAAAAGAGTGGTAGTAGCAGAAGTAGTAGTGGTAGCTATAGTAGCAGTAATAGCAATAGTAGCAGTCCTAGCGTTAGTAGTAGCAGTAGCTATAGTATTAGCTACAATTGTAGTAGTAATAGTAGTAGCTATAGTAGTAGTAGTAGTAGTAGTAGCAGTAGCAATAGAGTAATAGTAGAAGTAGTAGTAGTAGTAGCAGTAGCAATAATCGTAGAAGTAAGAGTAGTAATTATAGTAGTAGTAGTAGTAGCAGTAGTCGTTATTCTTGTTGTAATGGTAGTGGTAGTATTAGAATAAGTAGTAGTAGTATTAGGCGTAGTTATAGCAGTAGGTGTAGTAGCAATATTAGTAGTGGGAGCCAGAGTAGTAGCGGTAGAGGTAGCAGCAGCAGCAGTAGTAGTAGTTTTAACAGCAGCCCTAGTGGTAGAAGTTATAGTAATAATAGCAGCAGTAGCAGCAGTAGTAGCAGTTATTGTATCAAGAGTAGTAGTAGCAGTAGTAGTCAGAGTAATAGTTGTAGCAATAGTTTTAATAGTAGTAGCAGTAGTAGTTATAGGATTAGCATTATGAGTCATGGTAGCAGTAGTTGTAATAGTAGTAGTAGCAGTAGTAGTTATAGGATTAGCATTATGAGTCATGGTAGCAGTAGTTGTAATAGTAGTAGTAGCAGTAGTAGTATAGTAGTAGTTGTAGAAGTACTAGTAACAGTAGCAGCAGTAGTAGCAGTAGTAGCAGCAGTAGTAGTTGCAACAGTAACACTAGTAGCAGTAGTAGTAGTAATAGCAGAACTAGCAATAGTTGTACTAGTATTAATAGTAGTAGTACTAGTAGTAGTAGTAGTAGTAGTAGTAGTAGTAGTAGTAGTAGTAGTAGTAGTAGTAGTAGTAGTAGTAGTAGAAGTAGTGGAAATAGTAGAAGTAGTAGTAGTAGTGGTAGTTGTCATAGCAGTAGGAGAAGTCGTAGTTGTTGGAGAAGTAGTAGGAGTAGTAGGAGTAGGAGTAGTAGTAGGAGCAGTAGTAGTAGGAGGAGTTGCATAAGTATTAGTAGCAGTAGTAGTACAAGTAGCAATATGAGTAGTAGCAGTAGTAGTAGCAGTAGTAGTTGTGGTCATAGCAGTTGTAATAGTAGTAGTAATAATAGTTATAGTAGTTGTGGCAGTAGTAGTAGCAGTACTAGTAGCGGTAGTAGTAGTTGTAGAAGTAATAGAAGTAGTAGTAATTGTAGTATCGGTAGTAGTTGCAATAGTAGTACGACTAAGAGTAGCAGTGGGAGTAGTAGCAGTAGGTGTAGCTGTAGGAATTGTAGCTACAGCAGTAGTGGTAGTAGTAGTGGTTGTAGCAGTGGTAAAAGAAGAAGTAGTAGTAGTAGTATGAATAGTAGTAGTAGGAGTAGTTGAACTAGTACTAGTCATAGTGGTAGTAGTCGCAACAGTAGCAATAGTAGTAGCATTAGTAGTAGTAGAAGTAGCAATAGTGTCGTAGCAGTGGAAGCAGTATTACTAGTAATAGTAGTTGTTGTTGTTGTTGTTGTTGTACAGATAGTAGCAATAGTAGTAGTAGCAGTAGTGGTAGTAATAGCAGCAGAAGTAGCAATAGAAACAGTAGTAGCTGAACTTGTAGCTGCAGTAGCAATTGTAGCTGTCATAGTAGTTGTTGTAGTAGTAGTAGTAACAATGCAGTAGTAGCGATAATAGTAGTTGTAGTGGTAGCAACAGCAACAGTAGTAGCAGTCGTCGATGTTATAGTAGTTATAGGAATAGTAGTAGGAGTAGTAGCTGTAGTAGTTGTATCGGTAGAAGTAATAGTAGTCGGAGTAGTAGTAGTAGTTGTAATATGAGGCGGAGAAGTTAGAGTACTAGGAGCAGAAGCAGTATGAGTAGTTGTAGGAGTAGTCGTAGTAGTGGCAATAGTAGCAGTAGTTGTAGTAGT
>RXID01021892.1:6823-38599 GCA_005019695.1 Trichopus zeylanicus subsp. travancoricus
CTACTACAATTGCCACTACATCTATAACTCTACTATTGCTACTGCTACAACTTTCGCTATAACTACTACTACCACTACCACTACCACTACAACTACTGCTACTTCTCCTATGATTGCTCGTATGGCTACTACTACTACTATTGGTACAACTACTACTGCTGCTACTTCTTCTACTACTGCGATTACAATTACTACAACTACTGTCACCACTACTACTACTACTTCTACTATGACTTCTCTGACTACTACCACTTCTTCTAATACTGCTGCTTCTTCAGCTATAGCCAGTACTACTTTTACTACTAATACAACAATAACTACTACTATTTGTATTTTTGCTACTATTACTCCTATTATGACAACTACTATGACTATTATTACTGTGAGGACTGCTGCCAGTACAACTGTTGTGACTACTACTACAACTACTGCTACTACTACTGCTGTACTGCTGCTACTACAACTAGTAATACTACTACTAGTACTACTACTACTTCACCTGCTACTACTACTATAGCTACTATTGCTTTTACTACTACTATACTACTACTACTATTTCTATTACTATTGCTACAACTACCACTACTACAACAACAACAACAACTACTCCTCTGACAAGAACAACAACTACCGCCACGACTACTTCTCCTACTACTAATTCTATAAGTGCTACTACTTCTATTACAATTGCTATTACAACTATGATAGCGACTACTACTATACCTACTACTATTGCTGCTATTGCTACTACTACAACATCTCATACTACTCCTATTGCTACTTCTACTAATGCTACAACTATTACTACTACTACTACTACTACTACTATTACTATTGTTACTACTACTATAACTATTACTTTGACAACTACTACTACTGCTACTGCTATGGTGACTACTAATACCGGTACTACTACAGCTTCTACCACTGCTACTATAACTGCTACTATTGCTACTATAACTACTACTACTACTACTACTATAACCACTTCTACTACTTCTCCTGCTACAACTGCTAGTACTTCTACTTCTATTACATAGTGTACTATTACTACTACTGTTACTACTAGAACCGCAACTTATACTGCTACTACTACTACTGCAACTAGTACTACAACTATTACTGCTACTACTGCTACTACAACCACCACCACTACTACTGCTACTACTACTGCTACTATTGCTTCTACAACTGCTGCTTCTACTGTTGTAGCTGCTGCTACAGCTACTACTACTACTTCTCCTACTACTACCACCTCCGCTACTACTACTGCTACTACTTCTGCTACTACTACTTTTGCTAACACTAATATGCTTCTCCTACTACTACAACTACTGCTATTACTTCTACTATTACTACTACTACAACAACAACTACTACTACTACTACTACTGCTACTACTACTACTACTACTACTACTACTACTACTACTACTACAACTACTACTATGACTACTGCTGCTATTACCATAACTAACACTACAACAATGACTACTACTGCTACTACTACTACTACAACTGCTACAATGGAGACTACTTCTGCTACTGCTGCTATGGTTATTGCTACTACTGCTACTACAACACCAACTACTACTACTACTACTACAACTACTAATACTGCTACTGCTACTTCAACTACTCCTGCTACTATTGTAACTACTACTACTATTACTCCTAGTACTACTACTACTACTACTACTACTACTACTATTACTATGACTACTACTACTACTACTACTACTAATTCTACTGCTATGACTACTACTACCACAATAACAACAACTACCACTACTACTACTACCTTTACTGCTAATGCTACTACAACTACTATTACTATTACTTCTTCTACTACTTCTACTACTTCTGCTACTAGTACTACTACTACTACTACTGCTACTGTTGCTACTGTTGTTGCTACTACTACTTCTGCTACTATTGCTACTATTGTAGTACTAATAGTATTAGTAGTAGTTGTAGTAGCAGCAGCAATAGCAGTAGCAGTAGTAGTAGCAACAACAGTAATAATAATAGTTGTAGTAGTAGTAATAGCTACAACTATAGTAGTAGTAGTAGTAGCAGTAGTAGTAGTAGTAGCAGTGGTAATAGCAATAGAACTAGCAACAGTGACAATAATAGTAGCATCAGAAGTAGTAGTGGTATTTGTAGTAGTAGCAGCAGCATTAGTCTGAGTAGCAAAAGTAGTTGCGATCATAGTAGCAGTAGTTGTTGCAGCAGTAGTAGTAGCAGCAGTAGTGGTAGTAGGAGAAGTAGAGTAATACCAGTAGCAGTAGCAGTAGTAGTTATTATTATATTAGTAGTAGTAGCAGTAGTAATGGTAGTGGGCATAGTAGTAGTAGTAGTAGCTATAGAAGAAGTTGTTGTAGTAGTTGTAGTAGTAGTTATTATAGTAGAAGTAATAGTCGATGGAGTAGTAGGAGTAGGAGTTGTAGTAGTAGTAGTAATAGTAATTTTAGCAATAGTAGTAGTAGCAATGGTAGTAATAGTGTTAGGAGGAGGAGTAGTAGTAGTATTCATAGTAGTTATTATAGTAGTAGTCCTGGTAATAGTAGTAGTATTAGTAGGAGTAGTAGCAGCAATAGTAGTCCTAGTAGTAGTTGTTGTAGTAAAAGTAATAATAGTAGAAGTAGCTACAGATGTAGCAGCAGTAGTAGTAGTAGTAATACTAGTTGTAGCAGTAGTAGTGGCAAAAGTAGTATAAGTAGTGTAGCAGTAGTAGTCGTAGTAATAATAGTTGTAGTAGAAGTAGCTACAATAGTAGTAGCAGCTGCAGTAGTAGTAGTAGTAGTAGTAGTAGTAGTAGCAGCTATAGCAGAAGTAGAAGCTGAAGTAATAGTAGTAGTAGTAGTAGTTATAGTAGTAGTAGCAGCAGTAGTAGTTCTAGTATTAGTAGGAGAAGTATAAGGAGTAGTAGTAATAGTAGTAGTAGTCATAGTGGTAGTTGTAGTAGAAGTTGTAGTAGTAGTAATAGTAGCAGCAGAACTAGTTGTTATAGTAGTAGCAGTCTCAGTAGTAGTAGTAGTAGCCGTATTAGTAGTTGCAACAGTAACAACAATAGTAGTAGTGGTAGTAGTAGTAGAAGCAGCAATATTAGCAATAGTAGGAGTAGTAGCGATGGTAGTAGTGGTAGCTGTAGAAGCAATAGCAAGAGCTGCAGTAGTAGTGGTAGCAGTAGTAGTTGTTGTATCAGTTATTGTAGCAGTAGTAGCCACAGTGGCTATTGTTGTTGGAGCGTAAGTAGCAGTAGCAACAGTCATAGTAGTAGTAGTAGTAGTAGTAGTAGCTATTACAGCGGAAGTAGTAGTAGTAGTAGTCATAGCATAAGTACAAGTAGTAGAAGTAGTAGTAGTCATCGTAGCAGTAGTAGTCGTGGTAGTAGTAATTGCAGCAATAGTAGTAGTAATAGGAGTCATTGTAGCAACAATAGTATTTATAGTAGTAGCCGCAGTAGTAGTCATAATAGTAGTAGTAGTAGCAGCAGCTGTTATAGTGTAGCAGTAACAGTAGTAGTCGTAGTATAGTTGTAGTAGAAGTAGTAGCAGAAGTAGACATAGTAGTAATAATGGTAGTAGTTGTAGTAGTTGTAGTCATCGTAGTAGTAGTAGTAGTGGTAATAGGAGTAGTAGTAGTATTAGTAGTAGTAGAAGGAGATGTATTAGTAATAGCAGTAGAAGTTGTTACAGTAGTAGTAGTATAAGTAGTAGGAGTAGGATTAGTAGTAGGAATAGGTGTTTGAGAAGGAGTCAAAGTAGCAGTAGTAGCGGTAATAGCAATAGTAGCAGCAGTAGTAGCCGCAATTATAGTGGTTGCAGAAGTGGTAGTGGCAAAAGAAGTAGTAGCACCAGTAGTAGTAGCAGTAGTAGTTGTCATCATAATAGTAATAGTAGTAGTAGTGAAACTAGTAGAAATAGTGGTTGTAGAAGTAGCAGATGTAGTGGTAGTAGGAGAAGTTGTAGGTGTAGCAGTAGCAGTAGTGGTAGTCGTAGAAGTTGTAGCAGTAGTGATAGTAGTAGTCGGAGTAGGAGGAGTACTAGCAATTGTAGTAGCAATAAAACTAACAAAAGTAGTAGTAGAAATTATAGTAGTAGTAGTAGTAGTAGTAGTAGTAGTAGTAGTAATACGATTAGTATTAGTAGCAGTAGTGTTAGTAATAGTTGTATCGTTGTGATAGTATTAGTTGTAGTAGTATTTTTAGTAGCAGAAATAGTAGTAGTAGTATTAGTAGTAGTTGTTGTAGTAGGAATAGTAGTAGAAGTAGCCATTGTAGCAATAGTTGCTATAGTTTTAGTAGTTGTAGTAGTAGTTATTGTTATTGTTGTAATAGTAGCTGTTGAAGAAGCAGAAGTAGCAATGGTTGCAGTAGTAGTTATAGTAGTAGTAGTAGTACTAGTAGTAATCGCAATAGTGGTAGTAGTCGAAGATGTAGTAGAAGTGCTAGTAGTAGTAATAGTAGCAGTCATAGTAGTAGTACTAGTAGCAGTAGCAGTAGTAGCAGCATCAGTAGTAGTTGCAGAAGTAGTAGCAAGAGTACTAGCAGTAGCACTTGTAGTAGCAGCAGTAGATGTAGCTCTATTAGGAGTAGAAGTAGTATTAGCAGTATAAATAATTATAGTAGTTGTAGTAGTCGTAGTAGTAGTTGTTGTTGTTGTAGTAGTAGTTGCAATAGCAGTAGTAGAAAATGAAGCAGAAGTAGCAATAGTTACAGTTGTAGTAGTAGTATTGGTAGTAATAGTACCGGGAGTAATAGCAGTAGGAGTATGAGTAGTAGAAGTAGTAGAAGTAGCAGTAGTAGTAGCAACAGTAGTGGTAGCAGTAGTAGTATGAGTAGTAGTAATACGATTAGTATTAGTACTAGTAGTGTTAGTAATAGTAGTATTGTAGTGATAGTATTAGTTGTAGTAGTATTTTTAGTAGTAGAAATAGTAGTAGTAGTATTAGTAGTAGTATTAGTAGTAGTAGTTGTAGTAGTAGTAGTAGAAGTAGTCGTTGTAGCAATAGTTGCTATAGTTTTGGTAGTTGTTGTAGTAGTAGTTGTTGTTGTTGTTGTAATAGTAGTGGTAGAAGAAGAAGCAGAAGTAGCAGTAGTGGTAGTAGTCGAAGAAGTAGTAGAAGTGCCAGTAGTAGTAGCTGCAGCAGTAGTAGTAGTAATAGTAGCAGTCGTAGTAGTACTACTAGTAGCAGTAGTATCACAAGTAGTAGTAGTAGCATCAGTAGTAGTTGCAAAAGTAGTAGCAAGAGTACTAGCAATAGCACTTGTTGTAGCAGCAGTAGATGTAGCTCTATTAGGAGTGGAAGTAGTACTAGCAGTATAAATAATTATAGTAGTTGTTGTAGTCGTAGTAGTAGTTGTTGTTGTAGTAGTAGCAGCAATAGCAGTAGTCGAAATAGAAGCAGAAGTAGCAATAGTTGTAGTTATAGTAGTAGTATTGGTAGTAATAGTACCGGGAGTAATAGCAATAGTAGTATGAGGAGGAGAAGTAGTAGAAGTAGCAATAGTAGTAGCAACAGTAGTAGTAGCAGTTGTAGTACAAGTAGTAGTAGTAGCATCAGTAGCAGTAGCAGTAGTAGTTGTAGTTGTATTAGGGGTAGAAGTAGTAGCGATAGTAGTAGTAGTAGTAGTAGCTGTATTAGTTGTAGTAGTAGTAATAGCTGAAGCAGTATTTATTGTAGCAGTAGTAGTAGTAATAGTAGCAATAGTAGCAATAGTCGCAGTAGTATTAGTAGTAGCGATAGTAGTACTAGTTGGAGAAGTAGTAGTAGTAGTAGCAGCAGTAGTACTAGTATTAGTTGTAGAAGTTGTAGCAGCAGCAGCAACAGTAGTAGTAGTAGTAGTATTAGTAGTAGTAGTAGTAGTACTAGCAATAGTAGTAGCAATAGTAGTACAAGTAGTAGTTGTAGTATCAGTAGTAGTAGCAGTTGTAGCTATAATTGTATTAGGAGTAGAAGTAGTAGTAGTAGAAGAAGAAATTGTAGTAGTAGTGAAGTAGTAGTAGTAGTTGCCATAGTGATAGAATTAGTAGTAGTAGTCGTAGGAGTAGAATTAGTAGCAATTGTAGCAGTAGTAGGAGAAGTAATAGTCATTATTATTATAGGGGAAGTGGTAGTTGTAGTAGCAGCAGCAATAGTTATAGTAGTATGATTAGTAGTAGTTGTAGTAATCATAGTAGTAATAGCAGTAGCAGCAACAGCAGCAGCAGTAGTAATCATATTAGTAATTGCAGCAATAGTAGCAGTATCAGCAGTAGAAGTAGTAGTAGTAGTCATGGTAGTAGTTATAGTAGTCGTAGTAGTAGTAGTTACAGTAGTAGCAGTCATCATAGTAGTAGTAGTTGTTGTTGTAGCACCAGTAGCAGTTGTAGTATTACTAGAAGTAGTAATAGTAGTAGCAGAAGTAGTAGTCGTAGCAGTAGTAGTCATAGTAGTAGTAGTTGTAGTGGAAGTACTTGTAGTAAAAGTAGCCACAGCAGCAGCAGCAGTAGTAGTAGAGTAGTACTAGTAGTAATACTAGTTGTAGAAGTAGTAGTAGTGGCAGAAGTAGTATTAGTAGGAGTAGAAGTAGTTGTAGTAGCAGCTGTAGCAAAAGCAACAGTAACAGTATAGCAATAGTAACAGTTGGAGTTGGAGGAGGAGGAGGAGGAGTAGTAGTAGTAGTAGTAGTAGTAGTAGTAGTAGTAGTAGTAGTAGTAGCTGTAGCATCGGTAGTAGCTGTTGTTGCAGTAGCATTAGTAGAAGTAGTAGAAGCAGTAATAGTAGTAGTGGTGGTAGTAGTAGTAGTGGTCATCGTAGTAGCTGTAGTAGTATTACTAGGAGAAGTATGAAGAGTAGCAGTATTAGTAGTAGCAACAACAATAGTAGTAGCAGTAGTTGTAGTAGTAGTAGTAGTAGCAGCAGTAGTTATTATAGTAGTAGTAGTCTCAGTATTAGTAGTGGTAGTAGTAGTAGCAGTAGTAATATTTGCAATAGTAGTAGTGGTAGTAGTCGCAGCAACAGCAAAAGTAGTAGTGGTAGTGGTAGCATTAGTAGTAGCAATTATTGTAGTAGTAGTAGCCGTTGCAGTGCTTGTAGTTGTTGGAGTAGAAGCAGTAGTAGTGGTAGTCATAGTGGTAGTAGTAGTAGTAGCTATTGTAGTGAAAGTAGTAGTAGTAGTAGTCGTAGCATAAGTACTAGTAGTAGAAGTAGTAGTAGTCATCGTAGCGGTAGTAGTCATGGTAGTAGTAGTTGCATTAGTAGTAGAAGTAATAAGAATCGTAGTGGCAATAGTAGTAGCTATAGCGGTAGCAACAACAACAGTAGTAGTAATAGTAGTAGTAGTAGCAGTAGTTGTTGTACTGTAGCCGTAACAGTAGTAGTAGTAGTATAGTTGTAGTAGTAGTAGTAGCAAAAGTAGAAGTCGCAGTAATAATAGTACTTGTAGTAGTAGTAATAGTAGTAGTAGTAGTAGTAGTAGTAGTAGTAGTAGTAGTAGTAGTAGTAGTAGTAGTAGTAGTAATAGTAGTAGTAGTAGTAGTAGTAGTAGTAGTAGTAGTAGTAGTAGTCGTGGTGGTGGTAATAGGAGTAGTAGCAATAGTAGTAGTAGCAGAAAGAGAAGTATTAGTAATAGCAGCAGAATTAGTTGCAGTAGTAGTAGTAATACTATTGCTGTTGCTGCTGCTGCTGCTGCTGCTACTGCTACTGCTACTACTAGTAGAGGTAGTAGGAGTAGGAGTAGTAGTAGGAATAGGTGTAGGAGGTGTAGTAGTAGCAGTAGTAGTTGTACTAGCAATAGTGCAGCAGTAGTAGCTGCAATTGTAGTGGTTGTAGTAGTGGTAGTGGCAACAGTAGTAGTAACAGCAGCAGTAGTAGTAGCTGTAGTAGTAGTTGTTGTAGCAGTAATAGTAGTAGTAGTAAAACTAGTTGAAATAGAAGCTATAGCAGTAGCAGAAGTAGTAGTAGTAGCAGAAGTTGTAGCAATAGTGACAGTAGTAGTAGGAGTAGGAGGAGTACTGCCAATGTTGTAGCAATAGAAGTAGCAGAATTTGTAGTAGAAATTATAGTAGTAGTGGAATTAGTAGTAATACGATTAGTATTAGTCATAGTAGTACTTCTCACAGTAGTATCAGTGTGATTTTATTAGCTGCAGTAATATTTTTAGTAGCTGAATAGTGGTAGTAGTAGTTTTAGTAGTAGTAGTTTTAGTAGGGGTAGTAGTAGAAGTAGCCGTTGTAGTAATAGTTGCAGTAGTTATAGTAGTAGTTGTTGTAGTAGTAGTGGTAGAAGGGGTAGTAGTAGTAGTAGTAGTAGTAATTGTAGCAGTAGAAGAAGAAGCAGTAGTAGCAATGGTCACAGTAGTAGTTATAGTAGTACTAGCAGTACTAGTAGTAACTGCAGTAGTAGTAAGAGTTAGAGAAGTAGTAGAAGTAGCAGTAGTAGTAGTAGCAGTAATAGTAGCAACAGTAGCAGTTGTTGTTGTTGTTGTAGTAGTAGTAGCAGTAGCAGTAGCAGTAGCAATAGTAGTACAAGTAGTAGTAGTAGCATCAGTAATAGTAGCAGAAGTAGTAGCAAGAGTAGTATCAATAGCACTAGTAGTAGCAATAGTTGTTGTAGTTGTATGAGGAGTAGAAGAAACATTAGCAGTAGAAATAATCATAGCAATAGTAGTAGTCATAGTAGTACTAGTAGCAGTAGTAGCAATAGTCTCAGAAGTAGTAGTAGTTGTTGTAGCAATGGTACCAGCAGTAATAGCTGTAGTAGTAGGAGAAGTAGTAGAAGTAGCATTAGTAGTAGGTGTACGAGTAGTAGTAGTAACATCTGTAGCAGTAGCAGTAGTATCTGTAGTCATACTTGGGGTAGAAGTAGTAGTAATAGTTGTAGTAGTAGTAGCTGTAGTAGTTGTAGTAGTAGTAATAGTTGTAATAGTTGTTGTTGTACTAGTAGTAGTACTAGTAATAGTACCAGTAGAGGTAGAAGTGATAGTAGCAATAGTTGGGGTAGTAGTAGTAGTGGTAGTAGTAGTAGTCAGATAATTAGTTGAAGTAGTAGTAGTAGTAGCAGCAGTAGCTGTAGCAACATTAGTGGTAGTACTAGCAGCAACAGCAGCAGTAGTAGTAGTAGTAGTATTAGCAGTAGTAGCTGTTGTAGTAGCAAGGGTAGTAGTAGCACCAGTAGTAGTCGTAGTAGCAATAGTTGTATTAGGAGTAGAAGTAATCGTAGTAGTAGTAGCAGTAGTAGTTGTAGTAGTAGTAGAAGTAGTAGTAGCCGTAGTAATAGAATTAGTAGTAGCAGTCATAGGAGTATCATTAGTAGCAACAGTAGTAGTAGTAGGAAAATAATAGTAGTTGTTATTATAGGGGAAGTGGTAGTAGTAGTAGTATTATTAGTAGTAGTGGTAGTAGTAATCATAGTAGTAATAGCAGCAATAGTAGTTAGTAGTGCTTGTAGCAGTCACAGCAGTAGTAATCGTTGTTGTAGTAGTAGCCATATTAGGAGCAACAAAAGTAGTAGTAGTACTAGTTGTAGAAGTAACTGTAGCAATAGATGTAGCAGTAGTAGCTGTAGAAGCAGTAGCAGAAGTAGTAGTAGCAGGAGAAGTCGTATTCGTAGTAGTAGTGGTGGCAACAATAACGATAACAACTTTAGTAGCAGTTTTAGTTGAAGCTATAGCAACAACATCAACAACAATAGTAGTATTAGTAGGTGTAATAGTAGTGGTATTAGTAGCCACAATAGTAGTTGTTGTAGTGTTAGTAGTAGTAGTATTAGCAAAAATAGTAGTTATAGCATAGTTGTAGAAGTAGTAGCTGTAGTAGTTGCAGAAGTAGCAGTAGTAGTAGCAACAGTAGTAGTAGTAGCAGAAGTAGCAGTTAAAGTTGTAATAGTTATACTAGCAGTAAGAGTAGCAGCAGTAGCAGAAGAGGAAGTAGTTGTAGTACTAGTGGCAACAGTAGAATGTGTAGTAGTAGTAGTAGTAGTAGCTATAGCAACAATTGTAGTAGCTGCAGTAGTAGTAGTAGCAGCAGTAGTAGTAGTAGTGGTAGTTGTAGTGGTAGTAGTAGCAATAGCTATAGCTTCTACAGCAACAGTAGTAGTAGTAGTAGCAGAAGTAGTAGTAGTAGAAGTAGCAATAGTAATAGTAGTAATAGTAGGAGTGGTAATAGTAGGAGCAGCAGTAGCAATAGTGGTAGTAGTAGTAGTGATAGCAGTAGGAGTGGAAGTAGCAATAGTAGTAGTAATAGTAGTAGCAATAATAGTAGCAACAATAGTGGTAATAGAAGTAGTAGTAGTCTTAGCATTAGCAGGTGTTGTAGTAGTAGCAGTAGTAGTAACAAAAGTAGTAGTAGTAGTAGTTGCAGTTGTAGCAGAAGTAGAAGTAGTAATAATAATAGTTGTAGTAGTAGAAGAAGAAGAACTAGTAGCAGTAGTAGCAAGATTAGTAGTTGGTGCAGTAGTAGTAACCAAAGTAGTAGGAGGAGGAGAAGATGGAGTAGTTGAAGTTGCAGTAGTAGTAGTAGTAGAAGAAGAAGTAGTAGTAGTAATAGTAGTAGTAGACAGAGTCGTAGTAGTAGAAGAAGAACAAGTATTACCAGCAGTAGTAGTAGTAGTAGCTGTAGTAGAAGTTTTAGTAGTAGTAGTAGTAGTAGTAGTAGTAGTAGTAGTAGTAGTAGTAGTACAAGAAGTATTAGCAGTAGCAGCAGCAGTAGTAGCTGTGGTAGTAGTAATTGTAGCAATAGTAGTAGTAGTAAGATTAGTAGATATGGTAGTAATACTAGTAGCAATAGTGGCTGTTGAAGCGATCATAACAGCGATAGTAGTAGTAATAGTAGTAGCCATAATTGCAGTTGTAGTCGCAACTATCATTGCAATAGTAGCAGTAATAGTAGTAGAGGTAGTAGTAGAAGTAGTAGTAATAGAAGTAGAAGTAGCAGCAGTAATAGTAGCTATAGTAACAGTAGTAGTTATAATACTAGTAGTCAAAGTAGTAGTAATAGTAGCAGTAGTATTAGTAGTAGCAGCAGTAGTTGTAGTAGCAGAAGTAGTAGCAGTAGCAATAGTAGTAGTAATAGCAGTAGTAGTATTAGTATTAATAGTAGCAGTAGCAGCAGCAGTAGTAGTAGAAGCAGTAGCTGTAGTAATAGAAGTTGAAGTGGTAGTAGTTGAAGTAGTAGTGGTAGTTGTAGTAATTGGAATAGCAGCAGTTGCAGCAGTATTACTAGTAGTTGTTGTAGAAGTAGTGGTAGTGGCAGCAGCAGCAGTAGCAATAGTAGCAGTAGTAGTAGTAGTTGTAGAAATAGTAGCAGAAATAGTAGCAGTAGTAGAGGGAGTAGTAGTTGTTGTAGTAGTGGTTGTAGTAGTTGCAGCAGAAGCAGTAGCAGTTGAAGTAGCAAGAGTAGTTGTAGTAGTCACAGCTGCAGTAGTAGCAACAGTTGTTGTAGTAGTTGCAGCAGAAGTAGTAGCAGTTGAAGTAGCAAGAGTAGTTGTAGTAGTCACAGCTGCAGTAGTAGCAACAGTTGTTGTAGTAGTTGTTGCAGGAGTAGAAGTAGTAGTTGTAATTATAGTTCTTGTAGTAGTGTAGTAGTAGGGTAGTAGTAGTAGAGGTATTTGTAGTAGTACTAGTAGTAGTAGATGTCATAGCAGCAGAGTAGTTGTAGCAGTAGTAGTAGTAGTAGCAGTTGTCGTAGTAGCAATAGGAGTAGTAGTAGCAATAGTAATAGTAGTAATAGTAGTAATAGTAGGCGCATTAGTAGTAGCTGTCGTAGCAGTAGTAGCAATAATTGCGGCAGTAGTCGCAGCTGTCGTACCAGTAGTAGTAGTAATAGTAGTAGAAGAAGAAGTAGTAGTAGTAGTAATAGACGTAGAAGTAGTAGCAGTAGTAGTAGCTATAGTAATAGTAGTTGTTGTAATACTAGTAGTCAAAGTAGTAATAATAGCAGCAATAGTATTTGTAGGAGCAATAGTAGTTTTAGTAGCAGAAGTAGTAGTAATAGTAATAGTAGTAGTAGGAGCTGTAGTAGTAGTAGCAACAGTAGTAGTAGTAGTAGCAGTAGCAGTAGCAGCAGCAGTAGTTGTAGAAGCAGTAGCTGTAGTAATAGAAGTAGAAGTGGTAGCAGTTGAAGTAGTAGTGGTAGTTGTAGTAATTGTCTTAGCAGTAGTAGAAGTAGTAGTAGTAGTAGTAGCAACAACAACAGTATTAGTAGTAGTTGTAGTTGTAGTAGTGGTAGCAGCAGCAGCAGCAACAGTAGCAGTAGTAGCAGCAGTAGTAGTAGCAACAAAAGTAGTAGAAGTCATAGTAGAAATAGTAGCAGAAGTTGTAGTAGTGGAAGAAGAAGAAGTTGTGGTAGCTGTTATTATAGTAGTAGTAGTCACAACAGTTGTCGTAGTTGCAGTAGCAGCAACAGCAGTGGTAGTAGTTGCAGTAGCAGCAACAGCAACAACAGTAATTGTAGTAGTTGTTGTAGGAGTAGAAATAGTAGTAGTCATTGTAGTTGTTGTAGTAGTGTAGTAGTAGGATTAGTAGTAGTAGTGTAGTAGTAGGATTAGTAGTAGTAGTAGTAGTAGCCGTAGTAACTATAGTAGTTGTTGTTATAGCAATAGTAGTAGGAGTAAGATTAGTAGATATAGTAGTAATAGTAGTCGCAATAGTTGCCGTTGAAGCGGTCATAGCGGCGGTAGCAGTAGTAACAGTAGTAGCCATAATTAGAGTAGTTGTAGAAGCTGTCATAACAGTAGTAGTAGTAATAGTAGTAGAAGTAGTAGTTGTTGTAGTAATAGTGGTAGTAGTAGCAACAGTAGTTCCAGTAGCAGTAGCAGCACTAGCAGCAGAAGTAGTAGTAGTAGTAGTATTATTACTAGTAATAGTAGTAGTTGTTGGAGTAGTAGTAGTGCTAGTAGTAGCAGTTGTAGTAGTAGTGTAGTAGTAGTAGCATAGTAGTAGTAGTAGAGGTAGTAGTAGAAGCAATAGTAGTTGTTGTAGTCGTTGTAGTAGTAGCAGTAGAAGTAGTAGTTGTGGTAATCATAGTTGTAGTTGTAGCAGTAGCAGTAGTTGTTGTTGTTGTTGTTGTAGGCCTAGTAGTATCCGTAGTATTAGAAGTAGTAATAGTAGCTATCGTAGATGTAGTTGTAGAACTAGTAGTAGAAGTAGTAGCAGTAATAGTAGTAGAAGTTGTAGTAGTAGTAGTAGTAATAGTATTAGTAGTAATACTAGTCATAGCAATAGTAGTATTAGTTGGAGTAGTAGTAGTTGAGGCAACTAAAGTAGTAGTAGTAGAAGTAGTAAGAGTAGTAGTAGTAGCAGCTATTGTAATAGTAGTAGTTGTAGCAGCAGCATCGGTAGCAGCAGCAGCAATAGTAGTATAAGTAGTAGTAGTAGCAGTAGTAGTATTCACAGCAGTAGTAGGAAGAGTAGTAGCGGTAGTAGAAGTCATAGTAGGAGTAGTAGTTGTAGTAAGAGCAGGAGGAGGAGGAGAAGAGGCGAGCGGGCGGAGGCTGCGCGGCGCGGCTGCGTACGTCGTCGGCGTCGGCCTCGTAGAACCGAAAGTAGAAGTCATAGTAGTAGGAGGAGGAGGAGGAGAAGTATCAGTAGTAGGACTTACAGTAGTGGTAGTAGAAGTCGCAGTAGTAGTATGAGTAGTAGCAGTGGTAGTAGTAGTCATAGTAGTAGTAGTAGTAGTAGTAGTAGTAGTCATAGTAATATTAGTAGTAGAAAAAGTAGTAGTGGTAATAGTAGTAGGAGTATTATTCATAGTAGTAGTAGCAGTAGTAGCAGCAGCAGAAGTAGTAGTAATAGTCATAGTAGATGTAATTGTAGAAGTAGTAGTTGGAGTAGCAATAGTAGTAGTAGTAGTAGAACTAGTAGTAGTAGTAACTTTAGAAGTAGTAGTTGGAGTAGCAGTAGTAGAAGTAGAACTAGTAGCTAGAGTAATAGTAGAAGTAGTAGTAGCAACAGTAGCAGTAACAGTAGTTGTAGTAGTAGTTTCTCAAACAATCTCAATCAGATCCTCTCGCGGTAGAAGAACAAATAGCTACTATTTATACTGCGGTGAATGGATATCTTGATCCATTAGAAATTGGGCAGGTAAAGAAATTTCTTGTTCAGTTACGTACTTACTTGAAAAAGAATAAACCTAAATTCGAAGAAATTATATCTTCTACCAAGACATTCACTAAAGAAGTGGAAATCCTTTTGATGGGAACTATTCAAGAACAAATTGAGTTCTTTCTACTTCAAGAGCAAACATAAATTTCTCATTCTTATTCTTAGTCTTAGTACAAGACTAATTGTTGAGATATATATATATATATATTTGATTCGAATCATTAGAAAAGAAATGGGTTTCATGACATGGACATTAAAAAAAAAGAAATTGCGTCTAATAGGATTTGAACCTATACCAAAGATTTCGAAGACATCTGTCCTATCCATTAGACAATGGACGCTTTTTCATTCACTTTTTCTTCTTTTTTAGTCTTCACTTTTTGTTCGAATAAAATCTGATTATACATCAATGAATTTTTATTCCCTAAAAACGAAAAAGAATGCATATTCCATTTTATGATGTATGTATCAATGTAAGAAATAGGGAGCGGGTAGCGGGAATCGAACCCACATTGTTAGCTTGGAAGGCTAGGAGTTATAGTTGACGTTGGTTGATCTTTTTGAACATCTCTAATTCAAAATCGAACATGAAATTTTGGTTTCATTCGGCTCCTTTATGGAAAATTGATGTATTTCCATATCTAAGATCTTAAACCAAAAACAGAAATAAAAATGTTTCAATGTATGAAGGAAGTCCTAATAAAATTAGATCCATAACATCTATGTCTGTCTGAATGCATCCAAGAATACTCGCATTCTAGACGATCCCTCTAGATCTAAAGTAGGGAGATTATACCAAATCTGTCTAGTCTAGTTACTTTGTTCCCTATTTCTACTCGCGGGATCCTGAGGAAAATAATTTTGTTTTTCCACCTAGCTGAAACAATATGCCGATGATTCTAGTAAACCAAAACCCTCGTTCCCTAGCTAATTAGCTTCAATTTTCATTTTACAACAAAAAAAATGATAATCTAGTTACGATTGGAAATAAACTTTTGGATCTTTATCCATAGAACTTTAGTTCATACTTATATTCCTACTTATTCAGTTGGAAGAGTTGATCCAATTCAAAATAAAAAAAATTATGCTTCGCAACTCCATAATCCATTTTCTTTATCGAATTTTGGATACAAAACGTGAGAATGTATATATTTCCTCAAATATGCCATTGAGAGGTAAAGGATTAAACCTTTTAAATTTTCAAAATAAAGTTTTGTAGTTTTTTATTTTGAATAAAAATACTGAAAGACCCTTTAACTATTTAAGGGGTTAATAGAACGAATCGCACTTTTACCACTAAACTATACCCTCTACCATATATATTATGATATATAAATAACCATTTGTCGAAGACAAAACAAAAAAAGTGAGATGCAATCAAAACAAAATTGCATCAGAATCGTGAAAATTCTAGTGTTTACACGTACGCTGACTGGGGATTCGAAAAAAAAGCCGGTGATAGCAGAAAGCTTATTTAAATACCAGAAAGAAGGGGTTATACTTTTTCTTTGCTAGTAAGTCATTATTGGACTGGCAGCCCCGGCCCGAAGAAGTCATTGAAGCCGGACCATAAAAATGATGAATTCTACATATATGGTTCTTTTTTTTTGCTTCTCAACTATTAGATCTTATGAATTCGGTTAAATCGGATCTAAAATTTATTTAAAATTGAAATAAATAAAATAAAGTTTGACTTTTTTTTTGGGGGGGGGGGGGTTCAATTAATTATATTTCTATTCGAAATATGTGTGTTTTGAGATATTGTTATATATATTAACATTGATATATATTAGAATTTAAAATTTGGAGATATTATATTAATATTATTGAGATATTGTTTAATTATATAAACAACATATAATTAATATGTTGTATGTTTTTGTTTATATAAATAAAATGAAATTTATTTATATAAATTAAATGAAATTAATTGATCTATTCTATGAATGATTGATTGAATTAAAAGAAGTACTGGCCCGGCCAGTATTTAACCGGGCTGGGGGAATACACTTTCGTACCTCTTCAAAGAAGTAAGGTATTCTTTCTATGGGGATGGGAATATCTGTTTCAAATCATTATTGAAATTTAATTGCTTGTGGATATTGTATATTTTTTCTATATCATAGAATCCTTGAATCCTTAAAACTAGAGTTTTTATCAATTTTTACTTCACATATCACATAAAAAATTTGCAGTTTTGATTTGAATTGGGAGAGATGGCTGAGTGGACTAAAGCGGCGGATTGCTAATCTGTTGTACGAGTTATTCGTACCGAGGGTTCGAATCCCTCTCTCCCCGCTCCTTCTTTCTGATCTCTTGAGAGTTTCGAATTCCAAAAAATCTCGATCCTTTGATTTTTTTTTCATTTCTCACGCCCAGGATTACGCCCTGGATCATTAGATAAGAATCCGAATACGAAGAGGGAAACAAAGAATATCACCACTGTGTAAACGAAGAGTTTGAGAGTAAGCATTACACAATCT
This sequence comes from Trichopus zeylanicus subsp. travancoricus, assembly GCA_005019695.1. Taxonomy (NCBI): domain Eukaryota; kingdom Viridiplantae; phylum Streptophyta; class Magnoliopsida; order Dioscoreales; family Dioscoreaceae; genus Trichopus; species Trichopus zeylanicus. The sequence goes on from RXID01021892.1 coordinate 23,392, forward strand.
CCAAAATAAGATCATTTTTTTTGAAAAGGGAATAGATTAGTTATTTTTTTTAGTAAAAAAAAAGAATTAAAAATATAAGGCATATCGCATCCTATCCATTTTTCAAATCTTTTTTTTCGAATGAATCAGGAATTTAGGAGAGTATTAAAGATTTTATCTAAAACTTACGGCAGCTTGCCAAACAAAGGCTAAAAGAAAAAAGAGTACAGGTATGACGGGCATAACGTCTACGATTGGGTTGAAAAGGGCATAAGCCTCGGGTAATTTGGCAAAGAAAAAACTACTCGAATAAAAGACAGAATTAAGATAGATACAAATTAAACTAAAGATATTAAGCATAACAAACATTTTGTTCTTGCAGATGATATAATTTGATATTTGATTTTGATTGAGTTATTTTTGAAATTTTAAGAAGCGAAATAAAAAAAAGCAGATCAAATAATTCCTTTTCTCTTCCAACTCTTCCAAATTTTAAATCTTTCTCCTGTTCCAGAATAAAATGAGAATAAACAATAATAAGTAATTTTACTTTCCTACAATATCTTAATTGAATTATACGTAATGATCAATGAATCTTTTTATTCTATATCATATGTGTCAAATTCTAGTAACGATGTCTATCCTATGTTTTTGGGTTGGAATTGACTATTAACTAAACTAATTTTGTTATTAGTGTTTAGTAGTGTTGAACAGAAATCAAAATGGGTCGTGGCCAAGCGGTAAGGCAGCAGGTTTTGGTCCCGTTACTCGGAGGTTTGAATCCTTCCACCCCAGATCAGATTGTTCCTGACTTCTAAGAAAAATTTTCAGAATGATATTTTTTCTTCTGTTTGGTTTCTCACCAACATAATCAAGTCTTAAATGCAGATGAACAAAAAAAAGTATATTATATGCTTGTATTACTCATATTTATATTGAAATTGATTGAAATTGAAGATAACAATTTAAGTTTAAGTTAATTACTTAGAGAAACCCCTATATTTAGTATTTAGGAAATGTAAATTATCACACAATGCGTTTTGAGTCAAAATACAAAAGAAAGATCTCTTTATGTCCTTTCCAAATCAAAATCGTCCCAAAATAAATGGGGTATACTAATTCCACATTAAATATATTTTGTGTGGGGATTAAAGAGTAAGGAGTCTTTGGTACTAATTTTCTTGATGGTCTTAAGCTTAAAGTTTATTTTATAGAACTAGGACAGAAAAACTAAAAATAGAAAAATGAGAAATTATATTTGGACTTATTCAAATGAATAATTGAAATCAATGGTGTATCGACTAGTAGGGCATTTGTATATTTATATATTCCATTTACTTTATGGAAATGGAATATGGAATTGGTGACAGAGTTGATGAGAAGATTTGGGAATCCAAAGTAAATGCATAAAATAAACGAACAAGGCTTGTGATATGATATTATATATTATTATTATATTTATTCTTCTATTTCAGTATTCAGTAACAATGGCCAAGAGCCCTTTTTCTCCGTTAAGTAAAAAGTATCTGTGATTCCTTAAACATTTATGGGTACCTTCGGTAACAATGGTTTGTTGTATATGAGGGATACGAAAGAAAAGATAATAGACCTATATATATTAATGTTTTCTTTTTCATAGGAAAGCAAGAATAAGGAACTTTATCTGACCTTACGTGAAACCTTTTCTATTCCATACCTATGGGAAAACTAGATTCTCAATCCACGTTCCTAATTAAAATTTTCAATTAAACCATTGATAATTCAGTTAGATATAGTCAAATTTGTGTCTCTTTAGTGAATGAGATATTTGATTTACTTACTAATTTAATTTGTTTTCTCAACATTCGATTCATATTGACAATAATGTACTGAACAAATATAATTCGATCATGGATAAATGGATCTGTTTATATCCACCCTATATTGAAATTGAGCTGATTGGTTTTTTCCTTTGCTTCAATCAAATGGTGGATTGTCGGATTTATTCTATAGTTATGGAAGGCAAGGCATATTTTAGTAGCATTAACGAAAATAAAAAATCAAAATTGAGAAAATCAAAATAAATGTCAATTTTTACATCTCTATTAATAGTTTGTTTGTTGTTTTTTAAGCCGATACACCATTTTAGTATTTTGGCGTCCATTCATAAGTTCATAATTGGTTATTAAAAAATACTTCTTTTTTTTTAGATCAATGTTTTGTTTTTGTTGGGATCGCGCATTGCAATTCAATTGGTCATCTTTTTTAATTTTGATCACATCTACATAGCATATTTATCCGGTTTGCTAACTCAACGGTAGAGTACTCAGCTTTGAAGTGCGACTATGATCTTTTACACATTTGGATGAAGCACCAATTTCTCTAGACTATTGGTAGAATCTATAAGACCATGACTGATCCTGAAAGGTAATGAATGTGGAAAACAGAATGTCATAACAAAAAAAAAAAAGAAATTTTGAATTTTCATTTTCAAAATATCAAAATGGAATTTTGGGTTTATTCTTTAGGTCTAGTTGATAAATGGATAGAGTCTTATGGTCCCAATTTGGGTAAAACAAAAAGCAACAAGCTTATATTCTTAATTTTAATAATTAATTATCTGATCTAATTAGATGTTAAAAATTAAGTAATACCTGATGGGGGAAAAGATTCTCGTGTAAATGATTCTTTTTATTTTTATTTTTGAATCCTAGCTATTCTTTATTCTAATTATAGTAGAATTATGGGTTGGATACAAATGTGTAGAAGAAATCGTATATTGATAAAGAGACTTTACTCCAAAGTCAAAAGAGCGATTAGGTTGCAAAAATAAAGGATTTTTACACTCTTGTAATTTTAACAAACATAAAAACATAAAACCATTGGATAGAAAAGTAGAGAAAAAGATACGTTGATTGGACTCTCCCTGTCTCTGTTTCTTACTATTACTATATACATAATGCATATCCTATTCTGACCGTATTGCACTATGTATAATTTGATAACCCAAGAAATGCCCCTCGTTTCCTATTCAAGTAGAAATGAAAATGGAAGAATTACAAGGCTATTTAGAAAAAGATTGATCTAGGCAAAGGCACTTCCTATATTCGCTTCTCTTCCAGGAGTATATTTATACACTTGCTTATGACCATGGTTAAAATGGTTTGATTTTTGTAGAAATTTTGGATTATGACAATAAATCTTATTCAGTACTTGTGAAACAAGTAATTATTCGAATGTATCAAAAAAATTATTTAATTTATTCAGTTGATGATTCGAGCCAAAATCAAAGCGTTGGGCACAACAATTTTTTTAATTCCCAAATGATATTAGAAGGTTTCGCAATCATTATGGAAATTCCATTCTTGTTGCGATTAGGGTCTTCCCTTGAACAAAAAGAAATACCTAAACCTCTAAATTTCCGATCTATTCATTTAATATTTCCTTTTTTTAGAGGACAAATTTTCATATTTCAATTTTGTGTCAGATATATTAATACCCCATCCCACCCATATGGAAATGTTGGTTCAAATCCTTCAATGCTAGACCCAAGATGCTTCTTCTTTTTATTTATTGCGATTCTTTCTTCACGAATATTATAATTGGAATAGTTTCATAACTCCGAAAAAATCTATTTACATTATTTCAATTTCAAATTCAAAAGAAAAGAAATTTTTTTTTCGATTCCTATATACTTCTTATGTCTCTGTAATAGTAGTAGAAGTAGCATAAGTAGTAGAACTATAAGTAGTAGTAGTAGTAGTAGTAGTAGTAGCAGTAGTAGCAGTAGAAATAGTAGTAGTAAAAGTAGTAGTAGTAGCAGCAGTAGCAGCAGCAATAGCAGTAGCAGGAGTAGTAGTAGGAGTAGGAGTAGTAGTAGTAGTAGTAGTAGTAGCAGTAGTAGAAGTAGCAGTAACAATAGTAGTAGTTGTAGCAGTTGTAGTAGAAGTAGTAGTACTAGTAGTAGTAGTAGTAGTAGTGGCAATAGGAGTAGTAGAAATAGTTGTTGTAGTAGTGGTAATAGTAATAGTGATAGAAGTAGAAGAAGTAAATGGAGTAGTAGCAGTAGTAATAGGAGTTGTAGTAGTAATATTATTAGCAGTAACAGTCATAGTAGTTGTAGTAGCAGTAGCAGCAGTAGTAGTTGAAATAGTATCAGATGTAGCAGTAGTAGTAGTAGTAGCAGCAGAAGTTGCAGTAGTAGTACAAGTAGATGTTATAGTACTTGTAGTAGTACTAGCAATAGTAGCAGTAGTAGAAGTAGTAGTTGTAGTAATAATAGTAGTAGTAGTAGTAGTAGTAGTAATAGTAGTAGCCGCAGGAGTAGTAGTGCTAGTACTAGTAGTAGTAGCAGTAGTGGTAGTAGTAGTTGTAGTAGTAGTAGTAGAAGTAGTAGTAGAAGTACTGGCCGTAGAAGTTGTTGTTATTGTAGTAGTAGTAGTACAAGGAGTTGTACTATTATTAGTAGCAGTAGTAGCAGTAGAAGCAGTAGCATTAGTTGTAGTAATAGTAGAAGCAATAGTAGCAGCAGTAGTTGTAGTGGTAGTTGTTGTCGTTGTAGTAGGAGTAGTAGTAGTAGTGGTAGTACTGCCACTACTAGGACTACTACAACTTCTAGAACAACAACTACTACTACCACTACTACGATTACAACTACTAATATTGCTACAACCACTACTACTACTTATCCTCCTGCTACTACAATAGCAACTACTTGTGTTGCTGCTACAACAACAACTACTGCTACAACTACTACTACTACTACTACTACTACTAATACTACTACTACTACTACTACTACCACTACTACTACTACTACTCCTACTGCTGCTGCTGCTGCTACTACTACTACTACCACAACCTCTACGACTACTATAACCACCACGGCTGCTACTACTACTACCAATACTATCACTACTACTACTAATAATACCACTCCTACTACTCCTGCTACTGCTTGTACTCCTTCTACATCTCCTACAACAACTTCCACTACTACTACTACATCAACTACTGCTACTACTACTACTACTATTGCAACTTTAACCACTGCTACCACTACTACTACGACCGCTACTTCTACTACTAATGCTACCACTACCGCTACTACTGCTGCTATTACCCTGTTGCTGCTACTACTACTACTGTGGCCATTACTATAGCTCCTGCTATTGCTACTACTACTATTACAATTGCTGCTACTACTTCTACTGCTACTACTACTACAAATACTACTATTACTCCTACCACTGCTACTACTACAACTTTTACTACTATTTCTAATATTACTACTGGTAAAACTACAGCGACCACTGCTACTACTGCTACTGCTTCCTCTACTACAACTACTACAACAATTGATTCTGTTGATACTACTACTACAACTACTACTTATACCGTTACTATCACTCCTACTTCTGCTACTACTGCTACAACTACTACTACTCCTATTATTACTACTACTTCCACTACTTCGCCTACTACAACTACAACTGTTACTACAACTATAACTACTACTACTACTACTACAACAACAACTACTACTAATATTGCTACAACAGCTACTTCTGCCACTACTACTACTACCACTATTACAATAACAAATGCTACCCCTACAACTTCTACTACAACTACTACTTCAACTACTACTACAACCTTTACTACAATTCCTATTACTACTACTACTACTACTACTTCTCCTACTACTACTCAAGGCACTGCAACTACTTCTACTGCTACTGCTACCACTATTACTGCCACTACAACAACTAATACTACTACTGACCTTACTAGTAGTACTCCTATTACTGTTGCTACAACTACATCAATTACAACAACTACTACAACTACTACTGTTGCAGCTATTGCTACTACAAATAGTACTACTATTGCTGCTGCTACTACTCTACTACTGCTGCTACGGTGACTACTTCTATTGCTACGACTGCTACTACCACTCCAACTACTATTATTGCTGCTGTTGCTGTTGCTACTGCTACTACTTCTCCTCCTCCTACTACTACTACAACTTCAAGTACTACTACCACTACTGCTACTGCGTCTACTACTTATTTTATTACTATTACTACTACTACTACTACTACTACTAGTACTACTACGACTACAACTGCAACAATTCCTACTACTATTATTGCTACTATTGCAACTATCGCCCCTACTAGTACTACTATTACTACCACCGCTACCGCTACTGCTACTGCTACTACTACAACTTCTCCTACTACTACTACTAGTACTGCTACTGTTACTGCTAGTACTACTACTTCTCCTACTACAACTACTACTACCACTACTGCAACTGTGTCTACTACTTATTTTACTACTATTACTATTACTACTACTACTTCTCCGACTACCACTGCTTGTACTACTACTTTCATAACCTCCCCTACTACTACCACTAATACAACAACTCCTACTATTGCTATTGCTACTACTACCACTTCTCTTGCTATCACTACTACCACTACTGCCGCTAGTATTACTACTATTTCTACTACCACTTCTACTGCAACTATAACTACTACAACTATTGCTGCTCGTACTACTACTATTACTACTACCACTTCTGCTGCTACTACAAGTGCTACTACTACTACTGCCACTACTACTACTACTACTTCTCCTACTACAACTACTAGTACGACTACTTCCACTACTTCGCCTACTACTGCAACAACAACTACTACTACAACTACAATTACTGCTACTACTGCCACTACAACCACTACTACTCCTGCTACTACTACTACCACTCCTCCTACAACTAGTCCCCTTACAACTAATGCTGGTACGACTTCTCCTACTCCTAAAAGAACTACCACTTCTACTACTGCTCCTGCTACTCCTACTTCTACTCCTACTACTACTAACACTACTACTACTGCTGCTGCTGCTACTGCTACTTCTACTACTACCTCTACTATAACAAGTACTACTACTACTACTACTACTTCTACTGCTCCTACAGCGGCTACTACTACTACTATTCCTTCTTGTATTATTACTACTACTACTACTCGTGCTACTACTCCTGCTTCTACTAACACTACTACTACTACTACCACTACTACTACTACTAGTGCTACTACTATGGCTGCAGCGACAGCTGCTACTTCTTCTTCTACTACTACTACTACTACTAGTACTACTACTACTCCAGCTACTACTACTATTGCTACTGCTGTTGCTGCAGCTACTACTACTACCACCACTGTGCTACTAGTACTACTCTTACTACAATTAATGCTACTACTCCTCCTACTGGTACAACAACTACCGCTACTGCTATTACTAATACTTCTTCTACTACTACTACTACTATTGGTCTTACTGCTACTAGTACTGCTGCTACGGGTAGTACTGCTACTACTGCTAGTAGTACTACTCCTCCTCCCGCTACTACTATTGCTATTATTAATACTACTACTACTACAAGTACTACTACTACTGCTGCTGCTACAACTACTACTATTGCTGCTGCTACTAATACTACTACTACTACTACTACTATGCTACTAGTACTACTACAACAATTACTGCTACTACTCCACCTACTGCGACTACAACAACAACAACTACTACTAATACTACTACTACTACTACTATTGCTCCTACTGCTACAAGTACTGCTACTACGGCTAGTACTGCTACTATTGCTACTATTACTACTACTACCACTACTATTAATAGTACTACTACTACAGGTACTACTACGACTACTACTACTACTCCTACCACCTCCACTTCTACTTCACCTATACTACTACTTCTCCTCATAATACTACTGCCACAACTACTACTACTCTCCCAACGACAACAACTGCTACTACTACTAATATTACAATTACTATTCCAACAACAACAACTAATACTACTACTCCTACTACTACTGAATGCCATAACTATACCGCTACTTCAACTAATGCTATTGGTACTAATACAACTGCAACTATTACAATTACTACAACTTCTACTACTAATATTGCAGCTTCTACTGCTACTACTACTAATACTACTACCTCTACTACTGCCACTACCACAACTGTTACCACTACTACTACAGCTACTCGTATAAAACCTACTATGGCTGCTACTACTACTACTCCTAATTGGACTACAACTATTACTACTATTACTATTGGTAGTATTACTACTTCTGCTATTACTACTACTGCTACTGCTACTACTATTTCTACTACTACTATTGCTACTACTACTACTACTCCTTCTACTACTACAATTGCTACTGCTACCACTATTACAGTTACTACACTACTACTCCTACTACTACGACTATCAGTCCTATTCCTACACTGATTCATACTACTACTACTATGACCAACACTACTACTACTCCTACTATTACCACTACTAATGTTACTACTACTACAACTAACAGTTCTACTACTTCTACTACTACTAGTACTACTAATACTACTACCACTTTTACTTCTACTGTGACTACTACTACTAGAACAACTACTGCTACTACTTTTACTACTATTGGTACTGCTAGTACTATTACTGCTACTACTCCTACCACTTCGACTACAACGACTCCTACTACTACTTTGACTACTACAAATACTACTACTACTACTACTACTCCAACTTACTACTACTACTACTATTACTACAACTACCACTCACCCTACAACTACTACAGGTATTAGTACTATTGCTACTGCTACTACTATTACTACTGCTGCTAATACTATTACTACAACTACCAACACTACTACAACTGCCACTACCACTGCTAATACTGCTACTACTACTATTCCTACTACTATTGCTACTGCGGCTGCTACTACTACTTCCACTGCTATTACTGCTACTACGACTACTCCTACTACTCCGTCAACTACTACAAATACTACTACTTCCACAGCTACGACTACTACAACTTACTACTACTGCTACTACTGCTATTACTACTCCCCCTACTGTTACTTTTGCTATTACTACAACTGTTGCTGCTGCTACTACCGCTACTACTATTGCTACTACTACTACTACTCCTACTACACAATTGCTGCTACTACTCCTCTTACAACTACTGCTAGTATGACTTATCCTATTACAAATACAACAACCACTTCTACTACTATTGCAACAACTATTCTTGCTACTACTCCTACTACTACTTCTATTACTACTACCACTAATAAGACAAAAACTACTACAACAACTACTACTACGGCTACCACTACTACTGCTATGACTACAGCTACTAATATACTGCTACTGCTACTACTACTACTACTACTACAACTATGATTAATCCTACTACAACTGCTACCACTACTACTACTACTGCTACGACTAGTACTACTACTACTACTACTACTACTACTACTACTACTACGACTTATGTTACTGCAACTATGACTAATGTTACTACTACTGCTACTTCTCCTGCCAGTATTGCTACTACTCTTACTATGATTGCTACTACTACTAATCCTACTACTATTGCTATTTCTACTACTACAACTACATCTTACTACTACTACTGCTATTACTACTGCTACTACTCCCCTACAACTACAACTGCTATTACTACTACTGTTACTATTACTACTACTGCAACTACTCTTTCTACTACTCCTACTACTATTGCTACTACAACTACTACTGCTCCTACTACTACAATTACTACTCCTACTACAATTACAACTTCTACTACTATTACTACTACTACTATTGCTGCTACTACTACTACCACTACAATTACTACTGTTGCTAGAACTACTACTACTACAACTACTGCCACTACTACTTCTATTACTACAAGTACAAATAATACTACTACCACTTCTACTACTATTGTTACCACTACCACTACGACAATTATTGCTACTGATACTACCACTACTATAAGTACTACAACTACTGCTACTACGACTTACTACAACTATTGTAATTACTACTACTTCTATTGCCACTACTACTACTATTGCTACTACCACTACTACTACTACTACTCCTACCACTACAACTGCACTGCTACTACTATTCCTATTAGTACTACTACTACTACTACTATTACTACTACTACAACTATTACCATTATTACAACTATTACTACTTGCTACTACCACGCCTCCCACTTATGCAACAACAACTACTACTCCTAACAGTCCTGCTACCACTACTACTATGAGTACTATGAGTACTTATGATACAACAACTTCTACTACAGCTCCTACTACTACTGCTACGACTGCTACTACTACTACTGCTACTACTGCTACCACTGCTTTGACTGCTGGTACTACTACTACTTCTACTACTGCTGCTGCTCTTATTACTTCTACAACTAATGCTACTACTACAACTACTGCTACTATTTCTGCTTCAAGAGTTACTACTACTATTTCTACAACTGCTACAACTACTGCTACTATAGCTACTACTGCTACAACTTATACTACAATTGCTACTGCTACTACAACTATTTCTCCTACTACTGCTACTGCTACTACTTTTGTAGCTATACTACTAGTTTTGCTACTACTACTACTGATGCTACTAATACAATTATTGCTACTACCACTACTAATACTACTTCCACTACCACTAATACTACTACTACTACTCCTGCAACTACTGCTACTACTGCAGCTAGTATCGGTACTGCTACCACTTCTTCTACTACTGCTACTACTACTACTCCTATAATTACTACTACTACTACTAATTCTATAATTGCTACGTCTTCTTCTACTACTACTACTATTATGACTTCTGCTGCTACTGTTGCTACTTCTGCCACTACTACTACTACTATTACTATTGCTACTACTACTACCGCTATTGAGGCTACTGCTGCTACTACAACTACAACCACTACTGCTATTGCAACTATTACTACTGTTGTTACTCCTTCTGCTGCTGCTACTAATGCAACAACTGCTTCTACTGCTAGTATTGATGGTACTACCACTACTGCTACTACTACTGCTATTGCTTTTACTACCACTATGGCTACTTATATTACTACTGCTTCAACTACTGCTATTGCTACTACAACTACTAATACTACAATTTCTACTATAACTACTACTACTTTTCCTACTACTACTGCTACTGCCACTATGACTACTACTACTACGTCTACTACTGCTCCTATGACTTTTGCTATTACTACTTCTACTACTACTACTACTACAACTACTATTACTATTGCTGCTACTATTGCCACAGCTACTCCTACCACGACTACTGCTACTAGCACATCTCCTTCTACTACTACTACTACTACTGCTACTACTACTATTTCTACTACTCCAGCTACTACTGGTACTATCACCACTACTACTACAACCACTACTGCTACTTTTGTTACTACTACTACAAATACTACTCCTCCTTCTACTACTACTACTACTACTACTACTAATTCTTCTTCTACTGCTCGTACTACCATAACTACTATTACTACTACTACTATTGCTATTGCTGCAACTAGTACTTCTCCTACTACTACAACTGCAACTACTACAACTACTATACTTCTGCAACTACCACTACTACTATTCCTCCCCCTACTACTGCTACTATAACTTTTACGACTACTACTGCTACTACTACTACTGCTACTACTATTACTTCAACTACAATAATAATAACGACAACAACAACTACTACTAGTGCTACCACTACTACTACTACTTCTGGTACTACTACTGCAACTAGTACTACAACTACAACTACTAGTACTACTATTGCCACCACAACTACTACTACTACTACTACTAATGAGACTACTGCTTCTACGACTGCTACTGCTACAACTTTAGCAACCATTTCCACTGGTACTACAACTACTGCAACTACTACTAGTACTACTACTTCTGCTACTACTACTGCTGCTACTACAATTACCACTTATCCAACTACTACTACTTCTACTACAACTACCACTAATGCTAATTCTACGGCTATTAATAAAACTACCACTACTTCTCCTGCTACTATCGCTACGACTACTATTACTACTACAACTACTGCTACAACTGCTTCTATTGATTCGACTGCTACTTTTTCTGCTACTTTCGCTACTACGGCTATTATTGCTACTACAAACATTACCACTACTACTACTACTATAGCCACTACAGCTGTGATAACTACTACTACTACAGAAACTACTGCTACTACTACTATGACTACAACTATAACAACTACTGCTGCTGCTGCTATTACTACATTGCTACTACTATAACTACAACTACAACTGCTACTACTACTACTACTGTTGCTACAACTACCACTACTACTACTGCTGCTACTGCTACTACTTGACTACTACAGCAACTCCTAACACTACTAATGTTGCTGCTACTACTACTTCTATAACTACTACTTCTCCTACTACTATTACCACTGCTACTACTTGCTACTACTGCTACTCCAACTAATACTACTATCGTACTACCACTACTGCCACTACTAGCACTACTACTAGTACAACTATTACTACTACAACCAGAACAACAACTACTACTACTTCTCGTTCTACTACTACCTCTTCTACTACTGCCGCAATTGCTAGGACTGTAACTACTACTACAACTATTACTAAGGTTACTACTGCTACCACTACAACTACTACTACTACAACTACTATTGCTACTATTATTACTTCTACTACAGCTACTACTAATGGTACTACTACTACTGCCACTACTGCCACTAGTACAACAACAAAAACTACTACTATTACGACTGCTATTACTGGCACTACTGCCACCACTAATTTGAGTGGCACTAAAATTTCTACTGTCGCTACTACAGCTACTGTTGTGACAACAACAGCTACTACTACTAAAAATACTACTACCACAACCCCTTTGACTACTACCTATGCTATAGCTACAGCTACTGCAACTGCTACTAGTGCTACTACTACTTCTATTACAACTACTGCTACTACTGCAGCTGCCACAACTACTAATATTACTACTATTACAACACTACTTGTACTAGTACTACCACTAATACTACCACTACTACTATGCCTGCTTTAGTTGCAGTTACTAGAACTACTGCTACAACAACTACTAGTACCACTACAACCATTCCTTCTCCAACTCCTAGTGTTACTACTATTCCTACTACTGCTACGACTGTGACTACTACTACTGCTACTACTACTACAACCGCTTCTACTGCTGGTCCTACTACTACCAGTGCTACTACTACTACTGTTGTTGCTGCTGCTACTACTACTGCTACCCCCACCATTACTCCTGATACTACCACTGCTGCTGCTGCTAATGCTACTGCTACTGCTCTACTTCGCCCACTACTACTACTACTCTACATCGCCTACTACTACTACTGCTACTACTACTGATACAACTATAACCACCTCTACAACCACTGCTACTACTATAGCGAATAACACTACAATTGCTACTAATGCTTCTTCTACTACTACTACTACTTCTACTATTTTTACTACTATTGCTGCAACAACCACTACTTCAACTACAACAACTACTACTACAACTACTACAACCATAACTACTACTAACCTAAGAACAACTACTGCTATTGCTACTCCTACTACTACTATTACTACAGCTACTACTCCTCCTCCTCCTCCTCCTAATACTATTACTACTACTACTGCTGCTACTACTACTATTACTACTACTACTACTACTACTACTACAACAACAACAACTACTACTACTACTCATAATACTATTACTACTACTACTGTTGCTACTAGTATTACTACTATTGCTACTACTACTACTACCACAACATCTACTACTACGAATTGTACTACTCCTACTGCTACTACTTCTACTGCTACTACTACTGCTACGACTACTACTATTAGTTCTCTTAGCAATACTACTACTGCAACTACTACTTTGGCTACTAGTACTGCTGCTACTACTACTTTCGCTACTACTATTACTACAACAACTACAACTAACGCAACAACTACTACTCCTACTCCATCTAATACTGCTACTACTACTCCAACTCCTATTGCTTCTAATACTCCCACTCCAACTCATACAACTAATGCTACTACAAGAACAAGAACAACAACAACAACAACAACTACTGCTACTACTAATGCTATGACTACTACTACTACTACTACTACTACCACAAGTGCAATTACAAGTACTATTGCTACTACTAATACTACTACTCCAACTCCTACTATTACTACTATTACTACTCTTACTACTACAATAACTACTACTGCTACTGCTACTTCTGCTACTACTAATACCACTACCACTACTAATACTCCTAATACTACTACAACTACTACAACCACTACAATTGCTACTACTGCTACTACTAATAGCTACTACTGCTAATGCTACTACTACCAGTACAACTGCCACTACTACTGCTACTATTACTACTATTACTGCTTCTACTACTACTAGCTACTACTATAACCACTAATCCTACTCCAACTCCTATGGCTACTACTACTACTACTACAACAACTACTATTACTCCTGCTACTATTACTTATACTACAAGTACTACTACTACTATTACTACTATTGTTCCTGCTGTTGTTGCTACTATTACTACTGCTACTACTACAACTACTAATACTACTATTACAACTACTGCTGCTGCTACAACAACAACTACTTGTACTAGTACTACAACTAATACTACCACTATTACTATGGCTGCTTCTACTGCAGTTGCTAGTACTACTACTACAACTACTACAACTACCATCCCTACTCCAACCCCTAGTGCTACTACTACTCCTATTACTGCTATGACTACTACTGCTACTACAACTATTAGTACTACTATGGCTACTACTACGACTACCGCTACTACTGCTGGTACTACTACTACTATTACTATTACAACTACTACTACTACTAGTACTACTACTATTTCTAGTATGGCTGCTATTGCTACTACTACTACTACTACTACTGCAACTGCTGCTACTACTGCTACTACTACTTCTACTACTACTACTACTACTACTACTACTACTACTACTTATCATATAACTACAACTATTGCTACTACTTCTCCTACTACAACTATTGCTTCTAATACTACTAATACTATTATGACTATTACAGTTACTAGTAGCACTACTACTTCTACTAATACTACTAATGCTGATAATACTACTTTTATTACTACTGCTATTATTAGAACTTCTGCTGCTACTACTACCACTACTATACAATTACTGCTACTT
>RXID01021893.1:0-37336 GCA_005019695.1 Trichopus zeylanicus subsp. travancoricus
CTCCTACTACTACTGCTACTACTACTACTTTTACTACTATTACTACAACTACTATTACTACTTCTAACACTTACTACTGCTGCTACTACTATTGCTGCTTCTTTACTACAATAACAACAACTACTACTACTACTGCAATTACGGCTACTACTACTACTGATACCACAACGGCTGCTACTACTCCAACTACTACTAGTCTACTACGACCACTTCTAACGCTACTACAACTACTCCAATTGCAACAGTGACTACTACTCCTACTACTACTGCCACTAACACTACAACTGCTACTACTAATACTATTCCAATTCCTGCTACTACTACTACAACAACAACTACTACTACTACTACTGCTGCTGCTGCTCCTATTAGTATTAGAACTACTACTACCGCTATTGCTACTACTACTACTACAACTACTATACTACTTGTACTACTACTACTACAACAACTTATAATTCTAATACTACTGCTACATATAATACTACTATTACAACTACTGCTGCTATTGCTGCTGCTGATACTACTACCACTGCTGGTGTTACTACAACAACAACAACAACTACTACTACTACTACTAGTACTAATACTACTATTGCTGCAAATATTACTACCACTAGTACTACTACTACTCCTACTAATACAACTACAAGAACTACTACCACTACGTCTACTGCTATTTCAACTCCTACTCCTACTACTGCTACTACTACTACTACTTCTACTACTATGACCACAACTATTCCTACTCCTACTCCTACTACTGCTACTACTACTACTACTACTACTATTTCTACTACTATGACAACAACTATTCCCACTCCTACCCCACTCCTACCCCAACTCCTACTTCTACTACTACTACTAGTACTGTTGGTATCACTACAACAACTACAACACCTATATTCCTACTACAACTCCGACTACAACAACTATCACAACTACTACAACGACAAGAACAACAACTACTACTACTACTACGACGACGACTACTACTAATATTACTACTACTGCTGCTACTACTGCTGCTACTGATACAAGAATAACTACTATTATGACTACTACTATTCATACTACTACTACAACTACTCTACTATTACTACTACTACTACCTCGACTACTATTCCATCTCCTACTACTATAGCTACTGCTACTGCTACTCCTACTACTCCTAATACTACTACGATGGCTACTACTATTCATACTCTTACTTCAACTACTACTGCTACTATAACTACTAGTACTGCTGCTACTAATACTCCAACAATTACAACTCCCACTGCAAGTCCTACTCCAACTACTACTGCTACTACAGCTACTAGTACTGCTGCTACTACTACTACAACAACTACAACTCCTACTATTACAACTACTGGAACTACTACTACTATTACTACTACTACAACAACTACTACTACTACACTGCTACTACTACTACTACTAGTACTACTACTCCTACTCACACTCATACCCCAACTACTACAACCTCTACAAGGACTACAAACCTTACTACTACTCCTACTCACACTCCTACCCCTACTATTACTACTACTACTACGAGTACTACTACTACTACTCTGACGATACTACTACTCCTACTACTAATACTGTTACTTCTACGACTACTACTCCTAACACTCCTACTGCTACTACTTCTACTACTACAATCCTACTACTACTATAACTACTACTAGTACAGCTGCTGCTACAATGACTACTAGTACTACTGCTACTTCTACAACAATTACAACTACTCCTACTACTACTTCTACTTGTACCACTACTACTACTCATGCTAACACTACTACTCCAAACAGTACTACTACTACTACCGCTACTGCTACTGCTAATACTGATATAACTACTACTACTACTACTACAACTATTGCGCAGCAGCAGCTGCTACTACTTCTACTACTTCTACAAGTACTCCAACTGCTACTACCACTACTACTACAACTATTGCGCTGCTGCTACTACTACTACTTCTACTACTTCTACTAGTACTCCAGCTACTACTACTACTACTACTACTACTACTACTACTACTACTACTACTACCACTACTACTACTACTACTACTACTACTACTACTACTACGCCTGCTACTACTAATACTACTAAAACTTCAACTACTACTACCACTACTACGACTACTACTACATTACTATTAGGACTACTGCTACTATTACTACTTCTTTCGCTACTGCTACTACTACTACAACTATTACTCCTACTGCTGCTACTGCTACCAGCACAACAACTACTACTACTACTGCTACTATTTCTACTAGTGCAACTACTGCCACTGCTACTTCTACTACTACAACTGCTATTGCTTCTACTATTGCTCCTGCTACTACTACTATTCCTACTGCTGCTGATACTCATGCCACTGCTACTATTCATCCTGCTTCTCCTGCTACAGATATTCCTACAGCTGCAACTGCTATTAGGACTTCTGCTCCTCCTACTACTACTACTACAACAACAACAACCGTTATTGCTACTTCTTCTAATATGGCTCCTGCTGCTCCTACTGCCACTGTTGCTACTACTCGTACTACTACTGGTACTACTGCTTCTACTGCTACAACAACAACTACTACTACTATTGCCACTATTGCTACTATTACAACTACTACCAGTACTACGGCTACTACTACTACTACGCCACTACTGCTACTACGACAGCTACAATAGTTGCTACTACTAGTACGACTACTACTACAACTATTATTATCGCTACGACTACTACTACTACTACTACAACAACAACAACAACAACTATTACTTCTACTACTGCTATGGCTACTACTACACTACTACTACTACTACTACTACTACAACTAAGACTACTACTGTTGTTGTTGTTGCTACTACTACTACTGCTCCTACCACTTCCCCTACAACAACTACTGCTACTTCAGCTACTGCTTCTACAACTACAACAACAACAACAACAACAATAACAACAACTACTACTACTACTACTACTACTCTACTACTTGTAATAATACTACTGCTGCAGCTTCTGTTGCTGCTGCCGCTACTAATACTACTACAACTGCTGCTGCTACAATTGCTACTAATGATGTTGCTACAACTTCGACTACTACGACTACTACTCCTATTACTACTTCTACGACTACTACGATTTATACTTCTACCACTAACACTACTACTTCTGTTGCAACTGTTGCTGCTACTAGTATTACTAATACTGCAGCCGCAACAACAACAACCACTACTAGTACTACTACCAATACTACTACTACTACTTCTACTACTACTACTACTACTACAACAACAACAACAACAACAACAACTACTACTACTATTACTACTGCTACTACTCCTACTCCAACTCCAACCTCCTCTACCACTCCGATAACTACTACGACCCCTACGCCAACTACTCCAACTCCTACTACTACTACTACTACTCCAACTACTTCTACTACTACTACTACTACAACTACTACTACTACTACTACTACTACTACTACTACTACTACCACCACCGCTACTACTACTATTGCTACTACGACTACTACTACAACTACTTCTACTACTGGTACTACATCTACTACTACAACTACTTCTACTATTGGTACAATTCTAACAACTACGACTCCTACAACTGCTAGTACTACTAATAAAAATATTAGCACTACAACTACTACTCCTCCTCCTCCTCCTATTACTATTTGTACTCCTACACCAACTCCTACTTCAAGTCCTACTACAACTTTGACTCCTACACCTACTGCTACTACTGCTACACCCCCTACCACTACAGCTACCTCAACTACCACTCCTACTCCACCCACTACTATTATTATTGCTGCAACTAGTATAGCTACTACCGCAACTACTACTACCACCACAACTAATACTACTACTGCTACTACTATTGCTACTACTACTACTACTACTTCTACTACTATTACAATCGCTAGTATTACTAATCCTACTCCTACTGGTACAACTTCCACTAATACTAACACTACTACTATTACTTCTAATACAAACACTCCTACTACTTCAACTACAGCAACAACAACTACTACTACAACATCAACCGATGCTACTACTAGTGCTCCTAATACTACTACTACTACTAATACTACAAATCCTACTACTACCCCAACTCCAACTTCTACTCTTACTGTTGCTACTACAACAAGTACTACACTACACAACAACAGCTACTAGTTCAGATATTACTATACTACAATGACTCCAACAACTACTACTAATACAACTACTCCTACTGCTACTACTACTACTACACTCTGACTACTACTACTACTACTACACTCCTACTATGACTACTACTACTACTACTACTACTACTACTACTACTACTACTACTACTACTCCTCCTGCTAATACTACTACTAGCACTACGACTATTACCACCACTACTACTACTATTACAACAACTACTACTACTACTACTACTTCTCTTACTTGTTTTACCACTACTACTACAACTACTACTCCCGCTATGACTACTACTATGAATAGTAACACTACTACTGCTTCTACTACTATTGTTACTGCTACTACAACTCCAACTACTACAACAACTACTACTATACCTACTCCAACTCCTACCACTACTACTGCTACTACTACTACTCCTGCTACTACTACTCGTACAACTCCAACCGCTTCTACCACTCCTATAACTACTACCCCTACTCCAACTACTCCAAATCCTACTGTTTCTACTACTACTACTACAGACACTACTACTACTACTACTCCAACTACTCCAACTACTACAACTACTACTACTTCTACTACTGCTCCTACAACTACTAGTACTACTACTAAAAATACTAACGCTACAACAACAACGACTACTACTCCTATTAATACTCGTACTCCTACACCAACTCCTACTTCAACTCCTACTACTACTCCTACTCCTACACCTACTGTTACTACTGCTACACCCCCTACCACTACTGCTACCGTAACTACAACGCCTACTCCACCTACTACTATTATTATTGCTACTACTACTACAGCTATTACCGCACCTACTACTACCACTACTACTGCTACAACAACTAGTACTACTAGTACTACTTCTACTACTATTATAATTGCTAGTATTACCACTCCTACTCCTACTGGTACAAACTCCACCAATACTATCAACACCAATACTACTACTACTATTTCTAATACTAACACTCATACTACTCAAACTATAACAACAACTGCTGCTGCTACTCCAACTCCTACCAATGCTACTACTAGTGCTCCTACTACTACTATTACTAATACTACAAATCCTACTACTACTCCAACTCCAAATCCTACTCCTACTGTTACTACTATGAAAACTACTACTACTACTACAATAATAGCTACTAGTGCTAATATTACTATACTACAACTACTACTCCTCCAGCTACTTCTACTACTACATCTGACTATCACTACTACTACTACACTCCTACTATCACTACTACTACTACTACTACTACTACAACTACTACTGCTACTAGCACTATGACTATTACCACTACTACCACTACTATTACCACTACTACTACTTCTCTTACTACTACTACTACTACCACTACTGCTGCTACTACTCCTATTACTACTATGACTGCTACTATAAATACTAACACTACTACTGCTTCTACTACTACTGCTGTGGCAACTACAACACCTACTACTACAACACCTACTACTACCCCTACTCCAACTCCTACCACTGCTACTGCTACTACTACTAAAACTACCACTACTACTACTACTACTAGTATTTCCACTACTACTATGACTACTAGCACAATTGCTACTACTACAACTCATACTAATACTGACATTACTACTACTAATACTGACACTACTACTAGTTCGACTACTACTACTACTACTACTACTACTACTACTACTACTACTACTACTACTATCACTACTACTACTACTACTACTACTCCAACTACTTCTGCTACAACTACTCCTACTTCTTCTACTACACCTACTCCAACCACAACTACGCCTACTACTTCTCCTACTTGAACTCCTACTACTACTACTGCTACTACTACTACCACTACTACTACTACAACGACAACAACAACAACAACAAGTACTACTTCTACTACTATGGCTACTTCTAGCACTAGTATAATTGCTACTACAACTACTCCTACTACTAATACTAACACTACTACTACTCTACAACGACAACAACTACTAATTCCAACATTCCTCCTCCTCCTCCTCCTACTACTACTACTTCTACTACTACTACTCCTACTATTCCTCTTGCTTCTGAAACTTCTATGACTACCTACTAATCCTAACACTCCAACAACTTCTATGACTATAACT
The DNA here is from genome assembly GCA_005019695.1 of Trichopus zeylanicus subsp. travancoricus. NCBI lineage: Eukaryota > Viridiplantae > Streptophyta > Magnoliopsida > Dioscoreales > Dioscoreaceae > Trichopus > Trichopus zeylanicus. The sequence goes on from RXID01021893.1 coordinate 6,370, forward strand.
CCTACTACTACTACTACTACTACTTCTACTATTGCTTCTGTTGCTACTGTGATTATGACTACTACAATTATGGCTACTCCTACTCCTACTCCTCCTCCTACTACTACTACGCTCATACTACTACAGTTGTTGCAGCTGATATGGTTGTTGCTATTAATACTAACACTGCAACAACAACAACAACAACAATAACTACTACAACTACCACTATTGCTGCTATCGCTCCTACTACTACTACTACTTCTTCTTCTTCTACTACTGCTACTTCTGCTACTACTACTACTGATGCTGCTTCTACTACTAATACTGCTACTACTTCTACTGCTGCTGCTGCTGCGCCTACTACACAACAGTTACATCTACCACTACTAGTACTAATACAACTCCTACAACTACTTCTATTACTGCTACTACTGCTCCTACTACTACTATTCCAACTACAAATGCTATTGTTGCAGCTCCTACTACTTCTATTACAACTACGACTACTGCTATTCCTACTCCTACTCCTACTACTTCTACTACTACTTCTCCTATTACTCCTACAATAACTACTATTACTCCTCGTACTCCAACGCCTACTGCTATTACCTCTCCTCCAACTACTACTATGCCTTCTATGACTCCTACTCCAACTATTACTACGCCTACTGCGATTCCTGCTCCAACTCATACTACTACCATTGCTACAACTTCCACAACTACTAATACAACAATAGCAATAACAACAACAACCACTTCTACTACCACTACTACCACTACTACCACTACTACTACTAACGCTACTACTAGTACAACAACTACTACTACTATAACTACTACTACTATTACTACTACTACTATAACTACTACTACACCTACTCCGACTACTATTCCAACTAGTTCAACTACTGCTACTGCTACTACTGCTACTACTAGTACTATTATTACTACCACTATTACTACTGCTGTTGCTGCCGCTACTACTACTACTGTCACTACTGCTGCTACTGCCACTACTGCTACTATTACTATGACAACTACTGCTACTACTACTACGACTACTACTGTAGTACAACTACAACTAGTATTACTAGTACTCCTACTACTACTACAACAACAACTACTGTTGTAGCTACTGCTACTACTACTTCTACTCCTACTACTTCTCCTACTTCTACAACTATTGCTACATTTACTATTGCAACTATTGTTACTACTGCTTCTACTAGTACAACTACAAGGAGTAGTACTACTACTGCTACTTGTAATACTACAACTACTGTTGCTGCTACTGCTGTTGCTATTGCAACTGATGCTGCTGCTACTAGTACTACTACTGCTAGTTCTAGTACTACTTATACTACTACTGCTACCACAACTATACTACTATAGCCTCTACAATAATAACAACTACTACTGCTAATACTACTACTACTACCACTGCTACTACAACAACAACTACTCCTACCACACCGATTACTACTACCACAACTATTACTGTGTTTTATACTATTATTACTACTACAGCTACTACTATTGCTATTGTTGCTATATCTATTACTACTGCTACTGCTTCTACTTCTACTACCACTATGACTACTACTACTACCACTACTACTACTACTAATGCAACTACTACTCCAACTCCTACTGCTTCTTTCTGTCCTACTACTCCTACTACCCCTACTCCAACAACAACAACTACTACAACTAAAACTGCTACTACAACTACAATAACAACTACAACTACTACTATTACCTTAACAACTACTAATAATAAAACTACTACTACTACTCCTCCTATAATACTCCTATTCCTACACGAACTCCTACTGCTACTCCCACTACTGCATCGTCTCCTAAACATATAGCTACTACTACTACTCCTACTGCTCCTACTACTACTACAACTACCACTCCTACTCCAACTCCTACTACTACTGCTACTACCACAATAACTACTACTACTATTACAACAACTACTACTACTCCTACAATAATATCAACTACTATAACTACTACTACTACTGCAATTGCTACTACTACTATTATGACACCTCCTACTGCTAGTACTACTCCTATTACTCCTACTACTACCACCACCACTACTACTACTAGCACTACAACTCCTACCACTACAACAACTACGACCCCAACTACTACTTCTACTACAACTCCTACAAATACTACTACTACTCCTACTCGTACAAATACTACTACTACTCCAACTCCTACTGCTACTACTACTCCTACTACTACTACTAGTAGTAGTAGTACTAGTATTATGACGAGTACAACAACAACAACTACTACTACTGCTACTACTCCTCCTAATACTACAACTCCTCCTCCTACTACTACTACTGCTGCTTCTACTATTACTACTACTACTACTAATGCTACTATTGCTATCACTACTACGACTACTGCTACTACAATAATTATTCCTGCAGCTACAACTATTCCTGCAACAAATGCTACTACTAATACAACAACTACTACACCTACTACTACTGCTACTACTACAACTATTGCTACTGGTACATCTACTGCTATTACCGCTACAACAACTATAACTCCAACGATTACTCCTACTAAAACTCTAACTAATACTACAATTACTACAACAACTACTACTACTGCTGCTGCTGCTACTATTGTTACTACTACAAATGCAATTGTTACTGCTACTACAATTGCTACTACTACTATTACTACTTCCACTACTGCTACTACTATTACTATTAGTACTACCACTACTATTTCTATTACTACTACTACTACTACTGCTACTATTCCTACTTCTACAACTTCTACTACTGCTGGTCTTGCTAGTAGTACTCCAACTACTACAACACCTACTATAACTCCAACTCCAACTCTGACTCCTACTATGTCTCCTACTATTTCCACTACTACAACTTACTACTAATTTGACTACCCCTACTCCAACTAGGAATACTACTCATAATAATGCTACACCTACTACTACTACAACTACTACTACTACCACTAGTGCTACTACTGTTGCTGTTGTAGGTACTTCTACAACTGCTACTTCTACTACTACTACTACAACTACTACTACTATAACCATTACAAATACTTCCACAACAACAAAAACTACTACTACTATAACTACCACTACTCCTATTCCTACTATTGCTACTACTAGTACACCAACTGCTACTACTACTACTACTACTACAAATCCTACTACTACTCCAACTCCAACTCCTACTTCTACTATTATTCCAACCACTACTACTACTACTATAACAAAAACAACAACTACTGCTACTATTACTATACTACTACTCCTACTACTAATAATACTACTCCCACTGCTATAACTAAGCCTAACACTCCTAATACTGTCGCTACTGCTACTACTGCCACTGCTGTTACAACTACAACAACTACTACTACTACAATAACTACTACTACAACAACTACTACTAACAGTCCGACAACTTCAACTACTACTACTCCAACTACTACAACTACCACTACACTCCTTCTATGACCACTACTACTACTAGTTGCAGAAGAAGTAGTAGCTATACTAGTAACAGTAGTAGCTATAGTAGTAGCAGTAGTAGTAGCACTAGTAGTAGTAGTAGTAGTAGCAATAGTACTAGTTGTAGAAGCAGTAGCGTTAGTAGTAGCAGTAATAGTAGTACTACTGCTACGACTGCTGCTGCTGCTACGGCTACGAGTGCTGCTACTACTTCTACTACTTTCATGACTATGAGTGTTGCTGCTAATTCTACTATTACTATAACTACTACTACTCTTACTACTACCACTACTACTACAAATGAACTATAAATACTTTTACTACTTGACCAAAATGGAAAATAAAAAACAAAAAAATTAACGCTCTGAAAATATAGAAAAAGGGAGTCTGCTCACCGATATCCGCCATAAAAGGTCCAAGGCATAGCAAATGAGAAGCTATACAACTCAGTTCTCGCATAATTACTCTTATATGGCTGGCCCTTTTGGGTACTTGAACATTTCCCAAATGTTCTGGTGCATTTGGACAAAACAATTTTCCATCATCCTCCCTTTTCGAGGACTCATTAAAATACTTCGGATAGTACCACAATCTGTTCTACTACTACTACTACTACTACTACTATAACTACTGCTTCTAGTACTACTACTACTACTACTACTACTACGTGGCTACTAGTACTACTACTGCTAGTACTACTACTACTATCACTGCTACTACTGCTACTTCTACTACTGCTACAACTACTGCTACTGCTATCATTGCTACTACTACTACTACTACAATAGCTACTACTACAACAATTGCTACTACTATTACTGCCACTACTACTACTAGTACTATTGCTACTACTTCCACTACTACTACTTCTGCTACTACTACAACTGCTTCTACTATTGCTACATCTACTACTCCTACCAAATATACGACCACTACTGCTACTACTACTACTACTACTACAACTACTAATGCTAATACTACTTATTAATACTTCTACTTCAACTACTGCTACTACTGCTACTTCTGCCACTACTGCTACTACTGCTACTACTACTGCCACCACTGCTGCTACTTCTACTGCTACCACTACTGCTACTTCTACTGCTGCTGCAACTACTAATGCTATTACAATAGCTGCTACTACCACTCCTACTACAATTACAACTACTATGACTACTACTACAATTACTACTACTACTACTACTACTACTTCCTCTTCTTCTTCTTCCGCTTCTTCTACTACTATTGCTATTGCTATTACTGCTGCTACTACTGCTATTACTGTTGCTATAGCTACTGCTGCTATTGCTGTTGTTGTTGTTGTTGCTTCGGTTACTAGGACAACTGTTACTACCACAACTGCAATTACTACGATTAATACTACCACTACTACTACCACTACTACTGCTACACCTTGTACTCCTACTACTGTAACTATTGCCACCACTACATCTACAAATATTGCACCAACAACTATTACTATTGCTACTAGTACTCCCACTGCTACTGCTACTTCTACAACTACTACTCCTGCTCCTACTACTTTTACTACTGCCACCACTACTACTGCGGCTCCTGCTACTACAACTACTACTTCTGTTGCTACTACTACTACAACCTTTACTGCTAATACTATTACTCCAACTACTACTGCTACTACTACTAATTCTACTACTACCGCTATTGTTACTCCTACAACTACTACTATGCTCCTACTATTTTTACTATTAATACTACTGTCGCTGCTACTAATCCTATTGCCACTACTACTTTTGCAACTACTACTGCTACAACTACATCTACTACTACTATCGATGCTTGCTACTACTACTACTACGCCTATAATTACTACTACTACTACTTTTATGTCAACAATTGATGCGATTACTACTACTACTACTACTATTGCTACTACTACGACTTATGCTACTACTTCTACTACTACTATGGATGGTACGACTGCTACTGCTAGTACTACTACTACTTCTGCTACTACTTCTAATACTACTATGGATGGTACGACTGCTACTGCTAGTACTACTACTACTTCTGCTATTACTTCTACTACTACTGCTGCTACTACTATGACAACTACAACTACTACTAGATCAGCTATTTCTGCTACATCTACAATAACTACAACTACTATTACTTTCAACTACTACTACTGCTTCTACTACTATGACTACTACAACTATTACAAATACTACTACTACTAATGTTGTTGCAACTATTACTGCTACTACTACTTCTCCTCCTCCTCCTCCTACTACTATTGCTTCAACAACTACCTCTATTAGTACTTTCACTACTACTACTACTACTACTACTACTACTACCATAACTAATACTACTATTATTTATACTCCTACTACTACTACTTTAGCTACGATTACTACTACTACAACAACTTCTACTCTTACTCCTACTACTACTACATCTACTACGACTACTACCACAAGTACTACAACTACCCCTACTACTTTTAGAACTATTTCTACTACTACTATTACTACTACTACTACTATGATGACAACAACAACAACTACTACTACTACTACCTCTCCTCTACCTATTGCTAACACTGCTACTACAACAACCAGTTCTACTACTTGTACTTTGACTCCTAAAACTACTCGTATAACTACTTCTACTACTAGTATTACTTCTACTACTACTACTCATATTACTGCTAGTACTACTACCACTACTACTACTTCTGCCACTACTACTATCGCCACAAATACTATTACAACTACTAGTGCTACTACTACATCAACAACAACAACTACTGCTGCCACAGCTGCTGCTGCTGTTACTACTACTACTACTACTACTACTACTACTACTACTGCTGCTGCTGCTACCCCTACTACTACTACTATTACTACTACTAATGCTACTTCTTCTACTTTGACTACTACCGCTACTACTATTGTTGCCAGCATTGCTACTGCTACTACTACTACAACAACTACTCCAACTCCTGCTGCTACTACTACTTACTATAACTGCTACTACTGCTGCTACTACTATAACTACTACTCCTGCTACTATAATTACTACTGCTCGTACTACCAATAATAATACAAACACAACTCGTACTACTACTCCCACTCCAACTCCTACATATACCACTACATGGACATCTATAACAACTACAACTATACAACTACTAATACTCCTACAACTACTGCTCCTACTACTACTGTGGCTACTACTATAGGTACTGCTAACACTATTACTACTATTACTACTATTACTACTACTACTCAAATTACTACTACTTCTACTACTACTACAACTCCAACAACTACTGCTATTGTTGTTGCTGCTACTACAACAACTTCTATTACTACTATGACTATTATTGCTGCTACTCCTACTAATACTACTACTACTACTATTGCTGTAGCAGAAGTAATAGGAATTGTAGATGTAGTTATAGTAGTAGTAGTAGTAATAGTAGTAGTAGGTGTCCTAGTTGTGGTGGTAGTAGTAGTATTAGTAGTAGTTATTGTAGTAATAGTACTAGTAGCAGTTGTAGCAGTTGGTGTTTCAATAGCCGTAGTAGTAGTATTTGTTATAGTATTAGTAGTAGTAGTTGGAGTAGTATGAGGAGGTGGAGTTGGCATGGGAGTAGTAGTAGTAGTAGCAGCAGCAGCAGTAGTAGTGGTAGTACAAAATATAGTAGTAGTAGTAATAGTAGTAGTAGTAGTAGTAGTCACAGTTGTAGTGGTAGTTGTTGCAGTAGTAGCATCAGTAGTAGTAGTGGTAGGAGTAGGAGTAGGAGGAGGAGTACTAGTAGTAGGAGTAGCAGTAGTAGTTGTTGTTGTTGTAATAGTAGTATTTTTAGTAGTAATAAGAGTAATCAGAGGAGTAGTACTAGTAGAAGTAGTAGCATTAGTAGTACTAGTTGTTATTGTAGTAGTAATAGTTGTTGTTGTTATTGTTGTAGTAGTATTAGTAGCAGCCATAGCAGTAGGAATTGTTGTAGTAGTTATAGTGGTAGTAGTAGTAGTCCTAGTAGGAGTAGCATAAGCAATAGGAGTTGTAGTTTTGGTAGTAGTAGCAATAGGGGTAATAGTTGTAATAGTAGTATTAGTAGTAGTAAGAGTAGTAATAGTAATAGTGGTATTAGTAAAAGAAGTAGTAGTAGTAGTAGTAGTAGAAGTAGTAGTAGTAGTAATAGTAGTAGCAGAAGTAGTAGTAGTAGAAGAAATAGTAGTAGTATTAGTTGTTGTTGTAGTAGGAGCAGCAGCAACAATAGCTGTAGTAGTAGTCATAGTTGTCATAGTAGTAGCTGTAGTCGTAGTAGTTGAAGAAGAAGAGTAGTACTAGCAGTTGAAGTTGGAGAAGAAGAGTAGCAGCAACAGCAACAGTAGTTATAGTAGTAGTAATATTAGTTGTAGCAACAGTAGTAGGAGCAGTAGGAGTAGTTGTAGTAGTAGGAGAAGTAGTAGTTAGTGGAAGCAACAGTAGTACTAATAATAGTAGTTGTAGTAGTGGCATTACTAGCAGTAGTGGTAGTAGGCAAAGTAATAGAAGCATTAGTGCTAGTTGTAGTAGTAGGGGAAGTTATAGTAGTAGTAGTAGTAGTGGTAGCAGTAGAAGTAATAGTTGTAGTAGTGGTTGTTGTAGTAGTGGAAGTAGTAGCAGTGGTAGTTGTTGTTGTAGTAGCAGTACTATTTGTAGTAGTAGTAGCAAGAATAGCGGTTGTAGTAGTAGTAGCAGCAATAATAGCATCAGTAGCAATAGGAGTAGCAATAGTATTAGTAGTTCCTGATGTGGAGCAATAGAAGCCATAATAGTAGCAGCTGTAGCAGTAGTAGTAGTCATTGTAGTAGTAGTAGTAGTAGTAGTAGTAGGAGGAGGAGGAGGAGGAGTAGTCGGAATATTAGTAGTAGTGGTGGTTGGAGTGGCAGTAGAAGTGTTAGTAGAAGTTGTAGTAGAAGTAGTAGTACTAGTAGTAGGAGGAGGAGGAGGAGGAGGAGGATGAGTAGCAGTAGTAGTAGGAATTGGCATAGGAATCGAAGTAGTAGATGGAGTAGTCCTCAAAGGAGTAGTAGTCGTAGTAGTAGCAGTGCTAGTAGTAGTAGTAGTTGAAGTAATTATTCTAGTTGTTGTTGTAGTAGTGCAAATAGTAATAATAGTAGTAGTGGCAGTTGTAGTTGTTGGAGTTATTGTATTAGTAGAGATAGTAGTTGTGGTAGTAGTAGCCACAACTATTGTATTAACAGATGGAGTAGTTGTAGAGGGAGTTGTAGCAATAGTAAGAGCAGTTGTAGTAGTAAGTTGTAATAGTAGTAGCAGTAGTAGTAATAGTATTACTAGTAGTTGTGAAGGAGTAGTAGGAGTAATAGGATGAGGAGGACTAGTAGTAGCAGATGTAGTAGCAGAAGTAGTAGTAGTAGTGGTCATAGAAGTACTAGTAGTAGCAGTAGTAAAAGCAGTATTGACAGTAGAAGACGTAGTAGTAGTAGTAGTAGTAGTAGAAACACAAGTAGTAGTAGTAGTTGGTGTATTAGCAATAGTAGCTGTACGAGTAGTAGTAGTAGTAGTAGTAGTAGTTATAGTAGTAGTAGTAGCAGTAGAAGCATAAGTAGGAATGATAGTTGTAGTAGCATTAATAGTAGTAGTAGTAGCAGTATACTAGTGGTATTTGCTGTAGCAGTAGTAGCATTTGCCATAGTAGCTGTAGTAGTAGTTATAATAGCAGCAGTTGCAGCAGTAGTGGTAGTGCTATTAGTAGTCATTTCATTAGCAGTAGTAGTATCAGTAGTAGTAGCAGCAGAAGTATTAGGAGTTGGAGACGTTGTAGTGGTAGTCGTAATAGCAGCATCAGTAATAGTTGTAGTAGTATTAGTAATAGTTGTTGTACTCGTAGTAGTAGTTGTTGTAGTAGTTGAAGTAGAAGTAGAAGTAGCAGTAGTTGGTGTAGTAGTAGAAGCAGTAGCAGTAATTGAAGTAGAAGTAGCAGTAGTTGTAGCTGTAGTAGAAGTGGCAATAGTAGTAGTTGTAGTAGTCACAGTAGTAGTAGAAGTAGTAGTAGAAGTAGTAGCAGAAGTGGTAGTAGGAGTAGGAGTAGGAGTAGTAGTTGCAATAGTAGGAGCTGCAGTGGTAGTGGTAGCAGTAGTAGAAGCAGTAGGAGCTGTAGTAGTACTTGTAGTAGTAGCAGTAGTAGTAGTTGGTGTGATATTGGTGGATGTAGTGGTAGTAGGAGTAGGAGTAGTAGTAGTAGCAGGAGAGGTTGTAGTAGTAGTTGCAACAGCAAGAGCTACAGTAGTTGTGGTAGCAGTAGTAGAAGTAGTAGGAGCAATAGTAGTAGTTGTAGTAGTAACAGTAGCAGTGGCAGTACTAGTAGTTGGTGTGATATTAGCGGATGTAGTAGCAGTAGCAATCGTAGTAGTACGAGTAGTAGCAGTAGCAGTTGTAATAGGAGTAGTAGTAGTTGTTGTAGGAGCAGTGGTGGTAGTAGTTAGAGTAGCAGTTGTAGTAATAGTAGTTGAAGAAGTAGCTGGAGTATCATTACTAAAAATAATAGTAGTTGTAGTAGGAGTAGTAGCTGCAGTACTACTAGTAGTAGTTGATGTAGTGGTAGCACTAATAGTAGCAATAATAGTAAGAGTAGAAGCAGTAGCAGCAATAGTAGTAGCAGCAGTAGAAATTGTTGTAGTAACAGTAGCATTAGTCGCAGGAGCAGGAGTAGTGGTATTGGTAGTAGCAGCAGCAGTAGTAGTAGCATTTGCAAAAGGAGCAATAGCACTAACACTAACCCAACTACAACTATTACTACTCCGACTACTACTCGTACACCGACTACCACTACTACTCCCACAACTACTATAACTGTTACTTCTACTAATACTACTCCTAATCCTAATACTCCTACTACTACTACTACTGCTACTACTTTTACTACTATTACTACTCCAACTACTTCTACTACTTCTAACATTCTTACTACTACTGCACTGCTGTTTCTGTTGCTATTACTACAACAACAACAACTACTACTACTGCTGCAATTACGGCTACTACTACTGCTGATACCACAACGCTTGCTACTACTCCTACTACTACTAGTCTACTACTACCACTTCTAACGCTACTACTACTACTACAACTGCAACTGTGACTACTGCTCCTACTACTACTGCCACTAACACTACAACTGCTACTACTACTAATACTATTCCAATTCCTACTACTACTACTACTGCTACAACGACTACTACTGTTGCTACTACTACTACTACTACCACCACCACATATACAGCTACTGCTACTATTTCTGCTACTACTACAACAACAATCGCAACTGCTACTACTACCACTACTATTACTTCTACAACTGCTACTACAGCTACTGCTGTAACTTCTACAACTACGATTACTACTGCTACTACTACTACCACATATACAGCTATAGCTCCTACTACTGCCGCTACTACTAATTCTACTATTTCTACAATTGCAATACTAGTGATACTACTACAGATATTACTACTACTACTACACCTGCAACAACAATAATAACTGCTACTACTACTCCATCTACTCCTACTATTATTATTATTACTGCAACTACAACTAATACTACTGCTACTGCTACTGTGACTACTACTACTACTACAATTGCCAATGCTACTTCTCTTACTACTGCTACAACTACTACTGTTTCAACTGCAACTGCTACTACTTCTACTACTTCTACTTCAGCTACTACTACAGCTACTATTGCTACTACCGGTGCTACTACTACTACTCTTGCTAATAGTACTGCTAGTACTACTGCTGCTACTACTACTACAACTACTACTACTCCTACTATTACAACTACTACTACTCCTACTACCGCTACTACTATTGTTGCTACTCCTACTATGCTACTACTACTATTACTACTGCTACTTCTACTACTCCTGCTACTTCTACTACTACTACTACTACTATTACTACTACCACTACTTCTTCTACTACTACTTCTTTTGCTGCTACTACAACTATGACTACTACTACTGCTGCTGCTGCAACTACCATTACTACTACCAAAAGTTCTACTGCTTCTACTACTTCTATTGCTACTACGACGGCTACTACTACTACTCCGGCTACTATTGCTACTAATGCTATTACTACTTCTACTACCACTACTACTACTACTTGGACTCCTACTGCTACTATAACTACTGCAACTAATACTACTACTACTACTACTGCTACTGCTATTGCTGCCAATACTACTACAACTACAACTACTGGGACTCCTCCTACTATAATTACAATTACCAATACTACTGCTTCTACTACTACTACTAATACCATCACCACCACTACTACTACTACTATTACTACTGCTACTCCAACTATTATTACTACTACAACTGCAACTACTATTACTACTACTACTACGACTACTATTACTTTTGTTGCTACAACTACTTTCCCTAATACAACACCTATTACTACTAATTCCACTACTATTGTTTCAACTAATTCTACTACTGTTACTCCTGTAACTACTACTACTACAACTATGACTCCTACTACTACTATTACTGTTGCTACTATTACTGCTACTGCTACTACTGCTAGTGCCACTACCACTACTGCTACTACTACTACTAATACTCCTACTACTACAACTCCTAGTACTACTACTACTTCTGCTATCACTGCTACTACTACTACTACTACTTCTTTTGCTACTCCTACTCCTCCTACTACTACTACTACAGCTACTACTACTACCATTGTTATTATTACTACTATTACTACTACTATTGGTTCGACTATTAATGTCACTAGTAGCATGACCACTACGACTACTATAATGACAACTGCTACTACTGCTACTTCTACTACTACTATAACAGCTACTGCTACTTCTACTCCAACAACAACTACTACTACTATCAAAACTAATATTGCTACTACTACTGCTACTACTATGACTACTTCTCCTACTATTACTACTACTACAACTGCGACTACTACCCTCATAGTACTACTGCAACTACTACTACTACAACTATTGCTACTGTTGCTATTGCTGCTGGTAGAACTACTACTACTACAACTACTACTGCTCCTGCTACTACTACTACTGCTACTACAACTACTATTGCTTCTACTACTATAGCCACTACAACAATAACTACTACTACAACTAATACGACTGCTACTTCTACTGGTACTATTACTAGTACTACTGCTGCTACTACTGCTACTGCTACTGCAGCTACTGCTTCTATGACTGCAACTACTGCTACTACTCTTACTATTACTACTACTGCGGCTACTGCTACTACTATAACTGCTACAACAACTACTACTACTGCCCCAACTACTGAAACCACTACTAGTAATGCTACTAATGCTACTATTGCTGCTACAACAACAACTACTCCTACTCCTGTTAGTGATACTACTGCCACTGCTGCTACTACTGCTATGACTACTGCCAATGTTGCTGTTGCGGCTATTGCTACTACTACTGCGCCTTTTTCAACTACTAAGACTACTGCTACTACTACTACTTCTTCTTCTTCTATTTCTACTACTGCTACAACTACTACTATTGCTATTTCTTCATATGCAACTACTATTGCTACTACCACTACTAATACCACAACTACTGCTCCTACTACTAATGCAGCTACTACTACTATAATTACTGCTACTGTACTATTACAATTGCTACTGATTCTACTACTACTACTACTGCTACTTTTACTGCTACTACCATGGCAACCACTACTAATAGTTCTCTTGCTACTACTACTCTCACAACAACTATTATGTTTAGTAATGATACTCCTACTACTTCTGTGACTACTACTACTTCAACTACTACTATTGCAACAGCTACTCCTACTACTACCGCTACTACTCCTACAATAATAACTACTACACTTACTACTACTGCTACACCTTATACTCCTACTATTACGATTGCTGCAACCACTACATCTACTAATATTGCTCCAACTACTACTACTAATGCCACTAGTACTCCCATTGCTACTGCTACTTCTACAACTACTACTCCTGCTCCTACTACTTCTACCACTACCACCACTACTACTGCGGCTCCTGCTACTACAACTACTACTCCTGTTGCTACTACTACTATAACCTTTACTGCTACTACTGATACTCTAAATACTACTGCTACTACTACTAATTCTACTACTACCGCTATTGTTACTCCTACTACTACTACTACTGCTCCTACTATTTTTACTACTACTACTACTACTACTACTGTTGCTGCTACTACTCCTATTGCCACTACTACTTTTGCTACTACTACTGCTACTACTACATCTACTACTACTATCGAAGCCTGTTAGTACTACTACTATGCCTACAATTACTACTACTACTATTACTTTTATGGCAACAGTAGATGCTATTACTACTACTACTGCTACTATTGCTACTACTACGACTTCTACTACTACTTCTATGACTACTATGGATGGTACGACTACAACTGCTAGTACTACTACTACTTCTGCTACTACTTCTACTACTACTACTGCTACTACTACGACAACTACAACTACTGCAACATCAGCTATTTCTGCTACTTCAACTATAACTACAACTACTACTACTGCTTCTACTACTATGACTACTACAACTATTACAAATACTACTACTACTAATGTTGCTGTAGCTATTACTGCTACTACTACAACTTCTCCAACTCCTGATACTAATGCTACTACTACTACTGCTACTGTAGTGACTACTAATACTACCACCACTGCTACTCGAACTACTGCAACTACTACTATGGCTACAACTACAGCTACTTCTTCTACTACAACTAGTACTACTACTACCACTGAAAGAACTGCTATTAATACTGCTAGTGCAGCTATGGCACTACTACTATTGCTACTAATGCTGCTACTAATACTACTACTACTACTATCACTACTACTACAGCTACTAGTACTACTACAACTAGTACTAATACTACTACTAGAGATGCTGCTCCTATTGTTACTGCTACTACTACCACTACTATTACCACTACTAGTACTACTGCTGCTACTACTGCTACTACTACTACTACAACTATCACTACAGCTGCTACAAAAACTACTACTGCTGCTGTTACTACTACTACTCCTACTACTACTATTATCACGACTACTAATGCTACTACTTCAACTGCTACAACTAATGCTACTGCTACAACTAATACCATTACTACTACTACAGCTACCGCTACAACTGTTACAACAGCTATAGTTGCTACTAATATTGCTACTACTACTATTACTGCTGCTGCTACTACTACAACAACTACTAATGATACTATGGCTATTGCTGCTATTATTGCTACTACTACTAATTTTCATACTATAATTACCACAACTACCACTACTGCTACTCCAACTAATACTACTTCCGCTACTACTATTGCTGCTACTACTAGTATTACTACTACTACTAATATTACTACTACTACTACCACTACTACAACTACTTCTAATTATATTACTACTTCTATTGCTACTACTACTTTGCAATTACTGCTACTATTGCTTTGCGATTACAGCTACAACTACTATGATTACTACTGCTACCACTTCTTCTACTGCCACTAAAACTACTATTGCTACACAAACTACAGCTACTACTACTACTATTGCTACAACAACATTAATAACAACAACAACTACTAGTACTACTGCCACTACTGCTGCCACTAACTTGATTGCCACTAAAATTACTACTGCTACTGCTACTACTGCTACAACAACAATAACTACTACTGCAAATTCTACTACCACTACTCCTATGGCTACTATTATTGCTGCAGCTATAGCTACTACAACTGCTACTTGTGCTACTACAACAACAACTACTACTAATACTACAGCTACTACCACTGCTGCCATTAATATTACTACTAGAACTTCTACTGCTTCTGCTACTACTATTACTAGTACTACCACCTCTGCTACTACTACAACTGCTACTCCTTCTATTACTACTGTTCCTACTACTATCACAACTACTACTAGTATTGCTACAATGATTATTAATACTGCTGTTATTACTACTACTACCACTCCTTCAGCTACAACTATTATTGCCACTACCACTACTACTACTGCTGCTACGACTGCAATTACTACTGTTACTGCTACATTACCTACTGTGGCTACTACTGCCACCACTACTCTGACTGCTACTTCTGCTACTAATGTTGCTGCTATTACTACTATCATTGCTACTACGGCTATTGCTGCTACTGATGCTACAACTACTGCTACTACTTCTACTACTGCTATAACTATTGCTACTTCTGCCACTAATGCTGTACTACTACTGCTACAACTATAGCCACAACTTCTCCTACAACTATTCCTACCACACTACAACTTCTACAACTGCTACTAATACAATTGCTATTGCTACTACTAATACTACTTTTACTAGTATTAGTACTACTACTACTACTACTCCCAATACTGCTATTATCACTACAACTACTCCAGCTGCTACTACTTCTGCTACTACTACTTCTACTACTACTACCACCATTACTAAAATGACAGCTGCTTCTATAAATGCTACAACTACTACAGTTGCTTCTACTTCTGCTACTACTGCTGCTATTATTACTACTATAACTGCTACCACTGCTATTGCCGCTACTGATGCTACAACTACTGCTAATATTTCAACTACTACTAGAACTGCTGCTACTTCTACCACTAATGCGACTAGCACTACTACTGCTACAACTACTGCCACAACTACTACTCCAACCATTTCTACTACACTGCAACTTCTACAACTGCTACTAATACTACTGCTACTACTACAGCTAATACTACTGTTACTAGTACTACTGCTGCTGCTGCTGCTACAATCACTATGGCTACTCCTACTACTACTACTGCTGCAACTACTACTTCTGCTACTACTACTACAACTACTACAACAACAGCTACTGCTATAACTACTACAACTACTACAGTTGCTGCTACTTCTACTACTACTACTGCTACTGCTACTGCTACTGCTACTGCTACCACAACGACTACTATAGCAACTACTAACGCTACTACCGCTGTTGCTACTACTACTGTGACTACTACTACTTCTCCAACTATAATTACCGCTGCTACCACTACTACTGCAACTAATACTATCACCGCTACTACAACAATAACAACAACAACTACTACTATTACTACTACTGTTGATGCTGCTACTACTCCTGCTACTTCTAGTTCTATTACTAGTTCTACTACTACTACTATAGTTGCTACTACTGCTATGACTACTAATACTACTACTGCTACTACTACTACTGCCCCTTCTTCGACAGTCACTACAACTACTAATGCTAGAACAACTACTCCTACTACTATTACTTAGACTACTATTCCTACCACTGCTATTGTTGCTACAATAACAATCACAACAACAACAATTAATACTGCTACTGCTACTATTGCTACAATAACAATTAATACTTGTACAACAACTACTACCATAACTCCTACAACTTCAACTACTACTATAGCTAATAGTGCTACTACTAGTACCACCACTACTACTACTGCTACTACTACTATTCCTACAACTACTACTCCTGCTACTACTACTACAATGACTACTACCACCACTATGACTACTTCTACTTCTACTACTACCTCGAATACGACCACTACTGCCACAACTACTACACAACTATTACAACTACATTTGCACTACTACTACCACTATTGCTCATACTACTACTACTACTACTACTATTGCTTCGACAACTACTTCAACTAGTACTTTCACTACTACTACCACTACTACGACGACTACCACTACTAATACTACTACTGCTCATACTCCTACTACTATAACTACTTTTACTACTACGACTACTACTTTAGCTATGACTACTACTACTACAACAACTTCTACTCTTACTCCTACTGCTACATCTACTACGACTACTACCACAAGTACTACAACTACCCCTACTACTTTCAGTCCTATTTCTGGTACTACTATTACTACTACTACTACTATGATGACTACTACTACTACTACTACTACTACTATTACTACTACTTCTTCTCTGCCTACTTCTAACACTACTACTACAACACCTAGTTCTACTAATTATACTTTGACTCCTAAAACTACTCCTACAACTATTTTGCTACTAGTATTACTTCTACTACTACTACTCGTATTACTGCTAGTACTACTAGTACTACTACTACTACCACTACTACTACTTCTGCCACTACTACTATCGCCTCTAATACTACTACAACTACTAGTGCTACTACTACATCAACAACTACTACTATTGCTACTACTACTACTACTACTAGTACTACTACTACTACTACTACTACTACTACTATTACTACTACTAATGCTACTACTTCTACTTCGACTACTACTGCTACTACTGTTGTTGCTACCGTTGCTACTACTACTACTACTACTGCAACTACTCCAACTGCTGCTGCTGCTACTACTTACTACAACTGCCACTATCGCTGCTACTACTATAACTACTCCTACTCCTGCTACTACAATTACTACTGCTCCTACTGGAAATAATAATACAAATACAACTCGTACTACTACTCCTACTACAACTCCTACACATACCACTACACCGACAACTACAACAACTATAACTTTACAAGTACTAATACTCCTACAACTACAGCTACTACTATTACTGTGACTACTACTATAGGTACTGCTACTACTATTACTACTATTACTACTACTACTCAAATTACTACTACTTCTACTACTAATACAACTGCTACAACTACTACTATTGTTGTTGCTGCTACTACAACTACTTCTATTACTACTACGACTATTATTGCTGCTACTCCTACTAATACTACTACTACTACTATTGTTGTAGCAGAAGTAATAGGAATTGTAGCTATCGTTATAGTATTAGTAGTAGTAATAGTAGTAGTAGGAGTCCTAGTTGTGGTAGTAGTAGTATTAGTAGTAATTGTTGTAGTAGTAGTACTAGTAGCAGTTGTAGCAGTTGGTGTTTCAGTAGCGGTAGTAGTAGTAGTTGTTATAGTATTAGTAGTATTAGTTATAGTAGTAGTAGGAGTAGTATTAGGAGGTGGAGTTGGCATGGAATAGTAGTAGTAGTAGTAGTAGTAGTAGTAGTAGTAGTAACAACAGCAGTAGTAGTGGTAGTACATATCATAGTAGTAGTAGTAATAGTAGTAGTATTGGTAGTAGCCATTGTAGTAGTAGCAAAAGTAGCCGCTACAGTAGTAGTAGTAGTAGTCACAGTTGTAGTGGTAGTTGTTGTAGCAGTAGCATCAGTAGTAGTAGTGGTAGGAGTAGGAGTAGGAGGAGTAGTAGTAGTAGTAGGAGTAGTTGTTGTAGTAGTTGTTATTGTAATAGTATTATTTGTAGTAGTAGTAGGAGTAGTCGGAGGAGTAGTAGTAGTAGAAGTAGTAGCATTAGTAGTAGTAGTTGTTGTTGTAGTAGTAATAGTTGTTGTTGTTATTGTTGTAGTAGTAGTAGTAGCAACCATAGCTGTAGGAATTGTAGCAGTAGTAGTAGTAGTTGCAGTAGTTATAGTAGTAGTAGTCCAAGTATGAGTAGCATAAGCAATAGGAGTTGTAGTTTTGGTAGTAGTAGCAGTAGGGGTAGTAGTTGTAATAGTAGTATTAATAGTAGGAGGAGTAGTAATAATAATAGTGGTATTAGTAAAAGTAGTAGTACTAGTAGTAGTAGTAGTAGAAGTAGTAGTAGTACTAGTAGTAACAGAAGAAGTAGTAGTAGAAGAAGAAGTAGTATTAGTAGTAGGAGCAGTAGCAACAATGGCAGTAGTAGTAGTCGTAGTTGTCGTAGTAGTAGTTGTAGTCGTAGTAGTTGGAGAAGAAGAGTAGTAGTAGCAATATTAGTAGTAGCAGTTGAAGTTGGAAAAGAAGAGTAGTAGCAGCAGTAGTAGTAGTTATAGTAGTAGCAATATCAGCTGTAGCAATAGTAGTAGGAGTAGTAGGAGTAGTTTTAGTATTAGGAGAAGTAGTAGTTAGTGCAAGCAACAGTACTACTAATAATAGTAGTTGCCATAGTGGCATACTAGAGTAGTGGTCGTAGTACCAGTAGTAGTGGTAGTAGGCAAAGTAATAGAAGTATTAGTGCTAGTTGTAGTAGTAGGGGAAGTTATAATAGTAGTAGTAGTAGTAGTAGTGGTAGCAGTAATGGTTGTTGTAGTAGTGGAAGTAGTAGCAGTGGTAGTTGTTGTTGTAGTAGCAGTAGTGATAGTAGTAGCAATACTATTAGTAGTAGTAGTAGTAAGAGCAGCGGTTGTAGTAGTAGTAGCAGCAGCAATAGTAGCTATAGCAATAGGAGTAGCAAAAGTATTAGTAGTTCCTGATGTGTAGCAGTAGGAGCCATAACAGTAGTAGTTGTAGCAGTAGTAGTAGTAGCAGTAGTAGTAGTGGCAGTAGTAATCATTGTAGTAGTAGTAGGAGGAGGAGGAGGAGGAGGAGGAGCAGGAGGAGCAGGAGGAGTAGTAGGCGCAATATCGATAGTAGTAGTGGTTGGAGTAATAGTAGAAGTTGTAGTAGAAGTAGTAATACTAGTAGTAGTAGGAGGAGGAGGAGGAGGAGGACGAGTAGTAGTAGTAGTTGGAATTGGCATAGGAATCAAAGTAGTAGATGGAGTAGTCCTCAAAGTAGTAGTAGTCATAGTAGTAGTAGTAGTGCAATGCTAGTAGTTGTTGTTTTTGTATTAGTGCTAATAGTAATATAAGTAGTAGTGGCAGTTGTAGTCGTAGGAGTCATTGTAGTAGTAGCAAAAGTAGTTGCGGTAGTAGTAGCCACAGCTGTTGTGTTAACAGATGGAGTAGTGGTAGGGGGGGTTGTAGCAGTAGTAAGAGTAGCAGTAGTAGTAAGTTGTAATAGTAGTAGTAGTGGTAGTAGTAGTAGTTGTGAAGGAGTAGTAGGAGTAGTAGGAGTAGTAGTAGTAGTAGTAGCAAATGTAGTAGTAGAAGTAGTAGTAGTAGTGGTCGTAGAAGTACTAGTATTAGCAGTAGCAGTAGTAAAAACTGTAGTGGTAGTAGAAGCCGTAGTAGTAGTAGTAGTCATAGAAGAAGCACAAGTAGCAGTTCTATTAGCAATAGTAGTAGTACGAGTAGTAGTGATAGTAATAGTATCAGTAGTAGAAGTAGTAGCAGTAGTTATAGTAGTAGTAGTAGCAGTAGAAGCAGAAGTAGTAATGATAGTTGTAGTAGCAGTAATAGTAGTAGTAGTAGCAGTATTCTAGTGGTACTTGCAGCAGCAGCAGCAGCAGCAGCAATAGTAGAAGTACTAATAGTACTAGAAGAAGTTGTTGCTGAAGTTGTAATAGTAGTAGTAGTAGTACTAGTAGTAGCAGCAGTAGTTGTTGTTGCACTAGTAGTTGTAGCAGTATTAGTCGTTATAGGAGAAGTTGTAGTAATACTCGCTGTAGTAGTAGGAGTAGTAGTGGTAGTAGTAGTACCTATAGCTGCACTAAGAGAAGTAGTAGTAGCAGTAGCAGGTGTAGTAGTCGTAGTAGTAGTAGTAGTAGTACCGACAGTTATAGTAGCAGAAGTAGTTGTAGCAGTAGTATTTAGCCAGTAGCAGTTGCAGTGGTAGAAGTAGTTGTAGCAATAGTAGCAGAAGTGGTAGTAGTAGTAGTAGTAGCAGTATTAATGGTAGTAGTATTCTATGTAGTAGTAGTATTAGTAGCAGAAGTAGGAGTAGTGGTAGTATTAGTAGTAGTAATAGTATTAGTTGTAGTAGTAGGAGTAGTAGTACAAGTAGCAGTAGTAGCCATCGTAGAAGTAGTAGTAGTAGTAGTTGTTGTTGTTGTAGTAGTTATTTTAGCAATAGTAGCTGCAATAGTAGTAGTAGTTGTTGTTGTAGCAGTAGTAGTAGTGGTAGTAGAAATTGTAGTAGTGGTAGTAGTAACAGTTGTAGCATGAATAGTAGCAACAATAGTCAAATTAGTACTAGCAGTAGTAGTAGTACTAGTAGTATTAGCAGTGCTAGTAGTTGTAGTAACAATAGTGTTAGTAGTAGTAGGAGGAGGAGAAGATGTAGTAGTAGTAGTATTGGTAGCAGTTGTAGAAGTGGTAGTGTAGTAGTAATAGTAGTAGTAGTAGTACCATTAGTTGTAGAAGTAGTAGTGCTAGTAGTATTAGTGGCAGCAAGAACAGTAGTAGTAATTATAGTAGTAATAGTAGTAGCATTAGTAGCAAAAGTTGCAGTTGTAGTAGTGGTAGCAATAGTAGCAGTAGTAACCATTGTAGCTGAAGTAGCAATAGTAGCGGTCATTGCAGTAGCTATAGTAGTAGTAGCAGCAGCAGCAGTAACAGTTGCAACAGAAGAAGTAGTAGTTGTAGTAGTAGCAGCAACAATAACAGTTGCAACAGAAGAAGTAGTAGTTGTAGTAGTAGGAGCAGCAGTATTAATAGTCATAGTAGCAATACTAGTAGTAGCTATGGTAGTAGTAGCAACAGGTGTATTAGTGGGAGTAGCAGTTGTAGTAGTAGCAGAGGTGGTAGCAGCAATAATAGTACGAGCAGGAGTAGTAGTAGTAGCAGAACTAGTAGAAGTTCAAGTAGTAATATTTGTAGTAGCAGTGGTAGTAGCAATAGTTGTAGCATTAGTAGTTGTAGTACCACTAGTAGCAGTTGCACTAGCAGTAGTTCTAGCAGCAGTAGTTGTCGTAGGAGTAGCGGTAGTCATAGTTGTAGTAATAGTTGTTGTGGTTGTAGCAATAGTAGCAGTAGTAGCAATTGTAGTAGAAGTAGTAGTAGTTGCAGTAGTAATTTTAGTGGCAGCCAAATTAGTGGTAGCAGTACTGGCAGTAGTACTAGTAGTACTAGTAGTAGTTGTTATTGTTATTGTTGCAACAATAGCAGTAGTAGCAGCAGTAGTAGAAGTAATAGTAGTAGCAATAGTTGTTGTAGCAATAGTAGTTGTTGTGGCAGTTGAAGAAGCGGTAGCAGTAGTAGTAGGAGTAACCATAGTAGCAATTGTAGTAGTAGTAGCAGTTGTAGCAGTAGTAGCCGCAGCAGGAGTAGTAGTAGAAGTAGTAATAGAATTAGTAGTAGTAGTTGTAGTAGTAGTAGTAGCAGCAGTAGTTGCAGTAATAGTAATACTACTAGTAGTAGTAATACTAGTAGTAGCAGTAGGAGTATTAGCGGCAATAATATTAGTTGCAGTAGCATTAGTATTAGAAGTGGTAATTATAGTAGGAGAAGTAGTAGTAGTAGCAGTAGTTATAGCAGCATCGGTAGTTGTATTAGTAGTTGCAGTAGTAATTGTAGTAGTAGTAGCAGCAACAGTAGTAGTATAAGTAGTTGTAGCAGCAACTATAGCAGTAGTAGCAGTTGTAGCAGTAGTACTAATAGTAGTAGTAGTGGTAGTTGCAGTAGCAGTAGCAGTAGTAGCAGTCGTAGTAGAAATAGCAATAATAGTAGTAGTAGTAGCAGTAACTACAGCAGCAGCAGCAATAGTAGTAGCAGTAGTTGTAGTAATAGTATTAGTAGTCGCAATAGTTGTTGTAGCAACAGAAGAAGCAACAACAGTAGTAGCAGTAGTTGTAATTATAGCAGTAGCAACATTAGTAGTAATAGTAATAGTCATCATAGCGGCACTAGTAGCAGTAATAGTAGTAGTTGTATTGGTAGTACTTGAAGTGGTAGTAGTAGAAGTAGTTGTAGTTGTAGTCATAGTACTAGTAGCAGAAGTTGTAGCAGTAGTGGTAGTACTATTAGTAGTCATTTCATTAGCAGTAGTAGTGTCAGTAGTAGTAGTAGTAGAAGTATTTAGAGTTGGAGACGATGTAGTAGTAGTCATAGTAGCAGCATCAGTAATAGTTGTAGTAGTATTAGTAATAGTTGTTGTACTCGTAGTGGTAGTTGTTGTAGTAGTTGAAGTAGAAGTAGAAGTAGCAGTAGTTGTAGTTGGTGTAGTAGTAATAGAATCAGTAGCAGTAGTTGAAGTAGAAGTAGCAGTAGTTGTAGTTGTAGTAGAAGTGGTAGTAGTCATAGTAGTAGCAGAAGTAGTAGTAGAAGTAGTAGCAGAAGTGGTAGTAGTAGTAGTCGGAGTAGTAGTTGTAGCAGTAGGAGCTGCAGTGGTAGTGGTAGCAGTAGTAGAAGCAGTAGGAGCTGCAGTAGTACTTGTAGTAGTAGCAGTAGTCGTTGGTGTGATATTGGTGGATGTAGTAGTAGTAGGAGGAGTAGGAGTAGTAGTTGCAACAACAGGAGCTGCAGTAGTTGTGGTAGCAGTGGTGGAAGTAGTAGGAGCATGAGTAGTAGTTGTAGTAGTAACAGTAGCAGTGGAAGTACTAGTACTAGCAGTAGTAGTAGTTGGTGTGATATTAGCGGGTGTAGTAGCAATAGCAATCGAAGTAGTACGAGTAGCCGCATTAGCTGTTGTAGTAGGAGTAGTAGTAGTTGTTGTAGGAGCTGTAGTGTTAATAGTTGGAGTAGTAGTTGTAGTAACAGTAGCTGAATTAGTAGTAGTCACAGTAGCGGGAGTATTATTATTAAAAATAATAGTAGTTGTAGTAGGAGTAGTAGTTGCAGTACTACTAGTAGTAGTTGCAGTACTACTAGTAGTAGTTGCTGCAGTGGTGGCAGTAATAGTAGTAGCAATAGTAATAGTAGAAATAGTAGTAGTAGTAGTAGTAGCAGCAACAGAAATTGTTGTAGTAGTAGTAGCATTAGTCACAAGAGAAGGAGTAGTGGTATTGGTAGTTGTAGCAACAGTAGAAGTAGCATTTGTAGAAGGAGCAATAGCACTAACACTAACCCAACTACAACTACTACTACTCCGACTACTCCAACTCGTACAACGACTGCCACTACTACTCCCACGACTACTATTACTGTTACTTCTACAAATACTACTCCTAATCCTAATACTCCTACTACTACTGCTACTACTACTACTTTTACTACTATTACTACAACTACTATTACTACTTCTAACACTTACTACTGCTGCTACTTCTATTGCTGCTTCTTTACTACAATAACAACAACTACTACTACTACTGCAATTACGGCTACTACTACTACTGATACCACAACGGCTGCTACTACTCCAACTACTACTAGTCTACTACGACCACTTCTAACGCTACTACAACTACTCCAATTGCAACAGTGACTACTACTCCTACTACTACTGCCACTAACACTACAACTGCTACTACTAATACTATTCCAATTCCTGCTACTACTACTACAACAACAACTACTACTACTACTACTGCTGCTGCTGCTCCTATTAGTATTAGAACTACTACTACCGCTATTGCTACTACTACTACTACAACTACTATACTACTTGTACTACTACTACTACAACAACTTATAATTCTAATACTACTGCTACATATAATACTACTATTACAACTACTGCTGCTATTGCTGCTGCTGATACTACTACCACTGCTGGTGTTACTACAACAACAACAACAACTACTACTACTACTACTAGTACTAATACTACTATTGCTGCAAATATTACTACCACTAGTACTACTACTACTCCTACTAATACAACTACAAGAACTACTACCACTACGTCTACTGCTATTTCAACTCCTACTCCTACTACTGCTACTACTACTACTACTTCTACTACTATGACCACAACTATTCCTACTCCTACTCCTACTACTGCTACTACTACTACTACTACTACTATTTCTACTACTATGACAACAACTATTCCCACTCCTACCCCACTCCTACCCCAACTCCTACTTCTACTACTACTACTAGTACTGTTGGTATCACTACAACAACTACAACACCTATATTCCTACTACAACTCCGACTACAACAACTATCACAACTACTACAACGACAAGAACAACAACTACTACTACTACTACGACGACGACTACTACTAATATTACTACTACTGCTGCTACTACTGCTGCTACTGATACAAGAATAACTACTATTATGACTACTACTATTCATACTACTACTACAACTACTCTACTATTACTACTACTACTACCTCGACTACTATTCCATCTCCTACTACTATAGCTACTGCTACTGCTACTCCTACTACTCCTAATACTACTACGATGGCTACTACTATTCATACTCTTACTTCAACTACTACTGCTACTATAACTACTAGTACTGCTGCTACTAATACTCCAACAATTACAACTCCCACTGCAAGTCCTACTCCAACTACTACTGCTACTACAGCTACTAGTACTGCTGCTACTACTACTACAACAACTACAACTCCTACTATTACAACTACTGGAACTACTACTACTATTACTACTACTACAACAACTACTACTACTACACTGCTACTACTACTACTACTAGTACTACTACTCCTACTCACACTCATACCCCAACTACTACAACCTCTACAAGGACTACAAACCTTACTACTACTCCTACTCACACTCCTACCCCTACTATTACTACTACTACTACGAGTACTACTACTACTACTCTGACGATACTACTACTCCTACTACTAATACTGTTACTTCTACGACTACTACTCCTAACACTCCTACTGCTACTACTTCTACTACTACAATCCTACTACTACTATAACTACTACTAGTACAGCTGCTGCTACAATGACTACTAGTACTACTGCTACTTCTACAACAATTACAACTACTCCTACTACTACTTCTACTTGTACCACTACTACTACTCATGCTAACACTACTACTCCAAACAGTACTACTACTACTACCGCTACTGCTACTGCTAATACTGATATAACTACTACTACTACTACTACAACTATTGCGCAGCAGCAGCTGCTACTACTTCTACTACTTCTACAAGTACTCCAACTGCTACTACCACTACTACTACAACTATTGCGCTGCTGCTACTACTACTACTTCTACTACTTCTACTAGTACTCCAGCTACTACTACTACTACTACTACTACTACTACTACTACTACTACTACTACCACTACTACTACTACTACTACTACTACTACTACTACTACGCCTGCTACTACTAATACTACTAAAACTTCAACTACTACTACCACTACTACGACTACTACTACATTACTATTAGGACTACTGCTACTATTACTACTTCTTTCGCTACTGCTACTACTACTACAACTATTACTCCTACTGCTGCTACTGCTACCAGCACAACAACTACTACTACTACTGCTACTATTTCTACTAGTGCAACTACTGCCACTGCTACTTCTACTACTACAACTGCTATTGCTTCTACTATTGCTCCTGCTACTACTACTATTCCTACTGCTGCTGATACTCATGCCACTGCTACTATTCATCCTGCTTCTCCTGCTACAGATATTCCTACAGCTGCAACTGCTATTAGGACTTCTGCTCCTCCTACTACTACTACTACAACAACAACAACCGTTATTGCTACTTCTTCTAATATGGCTCCTGCTGCTCCTACTGCCACTGTTGCTACTACTCGTACTACTACTGGTACTACTGCTTCTACTGCTACAACAACAACTACTACTACTATTGCCACTATTGCTACTATTACAACTACTACCAGTACTACGGCTACTACTACTACTACGCCACTACTGCTACTACGACAGCTACAATAGTTGCTACTACTAGTACGACTACTACTACAACTATTATTATCGCTACGACTACTACTACTACTACTACAACAACAACAACAACAACTATTACTTCTACTACTGCTATGGCTACTACTACACTACTACTACTACTACTACTACTACAACTAAGACTACTACTGTTGTTGTTGTTGCTACTACTACTACTGCTCCTACCACTTCCCCTACAACAACTACTGCTACTTCAGCTACTGCTTCTACAACTACAACAACAACAACAACAACAATAACAACAACTACTACTACTACTACTACTACTCTACTACTTGTAATAATACTACTGCTGCAGCTTCTGTTGCTGCTGCCGCTACTAATACTACTACAACTGCTGCTGCTACAATTGCTACTAATGATGTTGCTACAACTTCGACTACTACGACTACTACTCCTATTACTACTTCTACGACTACTACGATTTATACTTCTACCACTAACACTACTACTTCTGTTGCAACTGTTGCTGCTACTAGTATTACTAATACTGCAGCCGCAACAACAACAACCACTACTAGTACTACTACCAATACTACTACTACTACTTCTACTACTACTACTACTACTACAACAACAACAACAACAACAACAACTACTACTACTATTACTACTGCTACTACTCCTACTCCAACTCCAACCTCCTCTACCACTCCGATAACTACTACGACCCCTACGCCAACTACTCCAACTCCTACTACTACTACTACTACTCCAACTACTTCTACTACTACTACTACTACAACTACTACTACTACTACTACTACTACTACTACTACTACTACCACCACCGCTACTACTACTATTGCTACTACGACTACTACTACAACTACTTCTACTACTGGTACTACATCTACTACTACAACTACTTCTACTATTGGTACAATTCTAACAACTACGACTCCTACAACTGCTAGTACTACTAATAAAAATATTAGCACTACAACTACTACTCCTCCTCCTCCTCCTATTACTATTTGTACTCCTACACCAACTCCTACTTCAAGTCCTACTACAACTTTGACTCCTACACCTACTGCTACTACTGCTACACCCCCTACCACTACAGCTACCTCAACTACCACTCCTACTCCACCCACTACTATTATTATTGCTGCAACTAGTATAGCTACTACCGCAACTACTACTACCACCACAACTAATACTACTACTGCTACTACTATTGCTACTACTACTACTACTACTTCTAC
The DNA here is from genome assembly GCA_005019695.1 of Trichopus zeylanicus subsp. travancoricus. Lineage (NCBI taxonomy): Eukaryota > Viridiplantae > Streptophyta > Magnoliopsida > Dioscoreales > Dioscoreaceae > Trichopus > Trichopus zeylanicus. Next base: position 34,762 of record RXID01021893.1, read on the forward strand.
TACTATTACAATCGCTAGTATTACTAATCCTACTCCTACTGGTACAACTTCCACTAATACTAACACTACTACTATTACTTCTAATACAAACACTCCTACTACTTCAACTACAGCAACAACAACTACTACTACAACATCAACCGATGCTACTACTAGTGCTCCTAATACTACTACTACTACTAATACTACAAATCCTACTACTACCCCAACTCCAACTTCTACTCTTACTGTTGCTACTACAACAAGTACTACACTACACAACAACAGCTACTAGTTCAGATATTACTATACTACAATGACTCCAACAACTACTACTAATACAACTACTCCTACTGCTACTACTACTACTACACTCTGACTACTACTACTACTACTACACTCCTACTATGACTACTACTACTACTACTACTACTACTACTACTACTACTACTACTACTACTCCTCCTGCTAATACTACTACTAGCACTACGACTATTACCACCACTACTACTACTATTACAACAACTACTACTACTACTACTACTTCTCTTACTTGTTTTACCACTACTACTACAACTACTACTCCCGCTATGACTACTACTATGAATAGTAACACTACTACTGCTTCTACTACTATTGTTACTGCTACTACAACTCCAACTACTACAACAACTACTACTATACCTACTCCAACTCCTACCACTACTACTGCTACTACTACTACTCCTGCTACTACTACTCGTACAACTCCAACCGCTTCTACCACTCCTATAACTACTACCCCTACTCCAACTACTCCAAATCCTACTGTTTCTACTACTACTACTACAGACACTACTACTACTACTACTCCAACTACTCCAACTACTACAACTACTACTACTTCTACTACTGCTCCTACAACTACTAGTACTACTACTAAAAATACTAACGCTACAACAACAACGACTACTACTCCTATTAATACTCGTACTCCTACACCAACTCCTACTTCAACTCCTACTACTACTCCTACTCCTACACCTACTGTTACTACTGCTACACCCCCTACCACTACTGCTACCGTAACTACAACGCCTACTCCACCTACTACTATTATTATTGCTACTACTACTACAGCTATTACCGCACCTACTACTACCACTACTACTGCTACAACAACTAGTACTACTAGTACTACTTCTACTACTATTATAATTGCTAGTATTACCACTCCTACTCCTACTGGTACAAACTCCACCAATACTATCAACACCAATACTACTACTACTATTTCTAATACTAACACTCATACTACTCAAACTATAACAACAACTGCTGCTGCTACTCCAACTCCTACCAATGCTACTACTAGTGCTCCTACTACTACTATTACTAATACTACAAATCCTACTACTACTCCAACTCCAAATCCTACTCCTACTGTTACTACTATGAAAACTACTACTACTACTACAATAATAGCTACTAGTGCTAATATTACTATACTACAACTACTACTCCTCCAGCTACTTCTACTACTACATCTGACTATCACTACTACTACTACACTCCTACTATCACTACTACTACTACTACTACTACTACAACTACTACTGCTACTAGCACTATGACTATTACCACTACTACCACTACTATTACCACTACTACTACTTCTCTTACTACTACTACTACTACCACTACTGCTGCTACTACTCCTATTACTACTATGACTGCTACTATAAATACTAACACTACTACTGCTTCTACTACTACTGCTGTGGCAACTACAACACCTACTACTACAACACCTACTACTACCCCTACTCCAACTCCTACCACTGCTACTGCTACTACTACTAAAACTACCACTACTACTACTACTACTAGTATTTCCACTACTACTATGACTACTAGCACAATTGCTACTACTACAACTCATACTAATACTGACATTACTACTACTAATACTGACACTACTACTAGTTCGACTACTACTACTACTACTACTACTACTACTACTACTACTACTACTACTACTATCACTACTACTACTACTACTACTACTCCAACTACTTCTGCTACAACTACTCCTACTTCTTCTACTACACCTACTCCAACCACAACTACGCCTACTACTTCTCCTACTTGAACTCCTACTACTACTACTGCTACTACTACTACCACTACTACTACTACAACGACAACAACAACAACAACAAGTACTACTTCTACTACTATGGCTACTTCTAGCACTAGTATAATTGCTACTACAACTACTCCTACTACTAATACTAACACTACTACTACTCTACAACGACAACAACTACTAATTCCAACATTCCTCCTCCTCCTCCTCCTACTACTACTACTTCTACTACTACTACTCCTACTATTCCTCTTGCTTCTGAAACTTCTATGACTACCTACTAATCCTAACACTCCAACAACTTCTATGACTATAACTCCTACTACTACTACTACTACTACTTCTACTATTGCTTCTGTTGCTACTGTGATTATGACTACTACAATTATGGCTACTCCTACTCCTACTCCTCCTCCTACTACTACTACGCTCATACTACTACAGTTGTTGCAGCTGATATGGTTGTTG
>RXID01021894.1:0-96432 GCA_005019695.1 Trichopus zeylanicus subsp. travancoricus
GCCCTCGCCCGACGCACCCGCCCGCGCCTGCGGCTGCCACGCTGTCTGCTGCGACGACGAAACCCTAAACCGAAACGATAAATATCGTTTCGGCGCGGGTTCGGCCGAAACCGAAACGTTTCGGCCGAAACGCCGAACCATGCTTGAAACTAAAATTTGACAAGGGATTCAAGGATGAGAGACTGAACATGTTTAAATGATGTATAAATAGTTGTTATTTTTTTTAGGATTTATTACAAATACTCCCTGAATTCTTTCAAAATTACAATATAACTCCCTATATTCTGTGAGTTTGAAAACCTCCTAGGGAGTTATATGTAACATAACTTCTTAGCCATATTTGATTAATGTCAATTAAGGACGTGGAATTTCTAATTTATCCTTATTTAAAAAATCTATATAGAAAATGCGTCTTTCTTTTCTTTTATTTGCACTTAAGAGTTGAATCCCTAATCGATGGCGATGTGAGTGTCTCCTCGAATTTTTTTCACAGATCTTTTTTTTTTTTTGAAAAATAAGGGTAATTTAGGAATTTCACTTTCACCAAAGATGATTAAGAATATTTGTTACCTATACCTACCTCCCTATGAAAGTGTTTGGAAGGAATTATGGGAATGTAGGGTGTTATATGTAGTTATTTAGATTTAAGGGAGTTATACGTAATTTTGACAGAAGTTAAGGAGTTATTTGTAATAAATCCTTTTTTTTTTTTAAAAGAGGAAAGGCTGACAGACAAATGTTGAATCAATATTTTATTCAATCGAACTAGGATGGTGCTAATTAGCGTTGTTTGTTGCTTTTGCATATGGTAAGTTGCTTTAATATGTTTTTTACAGCTTCATCTTTGAGATTTGTTGAGAGGCTGATTTTACAGGTGTGTTTCAGTGGTATTTTTCCAGTTGAAGTGCCTTGTGCCCAAGAGATAGAACATTAGTTACCCTCGGGAGCAATAATGTATTACACAAGCTTTACATACTTTGCAGGCAATCATCCGGTAGTGAACAAGTTCTTATAAATATTTCATTTCCGTAGCATTTTTTATAATCTCAGTTGGACATTTTCCTTCAAGGGCCAGTTTAGATACCTTTTGCCACAGGAATTGTGATAGCATGGAAGCCAATCCCTATTCAAATTCCAAGATATGGAAAAAGATCCCTCTTCCATAAAAAAAAAAAAAGGCCTGAGATCTCTTTTACATTTTCCAATGGAATCATGTGTTCCACCTGAAAATGGAGCTATCAAAAAAGGTGTTGTCCAGCACTCGTATTATTGATTTTTCTTTCTGGACCTAAAATTCCTGTTGAAGACCCAATTCATATGGCAACTGGTCTAACTAAACAGGCCCTAAGTCACTTTTCTAAAATTGTTTGATGTGCCTCACTCCATGACTGTATTGCTTTGATGGGCTATAAGCTCATTACCATGCAGTCACCTCATTGTGGACAGCAACTTCAAACTTTCCTCACAGCTGAAAGTTACTTCCATCATTCTACCTTCAAATGCTTTGCATATGACATTTTTATCGTTTATGTATTGATTCTAATTCTCTCAAGCAACAATTCATATTATTTGATGATCACACGGCCCAGATTAGCAAGCAAACTACTGCTTTTCTTTTGTTCCCCTCAGAGCTACTCTCTTACACTTGTGGATCTCTCTGTTTTTCTGTTTAGCAATAATTTTGTCTGGCCTGTATATTGACTTCATTCTAAACTATAGTTCCTCTCTTAGAAAATAGTTTGGTTGGATTTAACTAATTCAATATGCAGTGATCCTTGATACAATCATTTGGCAACCAGAATCAGAATATGCCATCTGCCTCTATCCAGGTTAAGAAGCCAACTCCATATTGTTGACCTTTGTGTTTGGGTTTTGTGTTGAAATTTATACAGCTGTTCTATGTTTAATTATTGCTATTTTTATGTTGAGAAGACCTTGACAAGCTAGTCTTGGTTTATTCAGAGTTGGAATCGCATGCCGATTCGAATTTTTCCCCTCCTATAGATTAGATTAATATCCCTGAATTAAATGTGATTGATTGTGATGTCGTTTACTTCTTGAGGAGACCTGCTTGCACATACTCTGTATAGTTCCCTTTATGCAGGCAGATATAGTGCATCTCTTTGAAAATTGGGCTACCCGAACAGGCCCTAAGTCACTTTTCTAGAATTGTTTGACGTGTCTTGCTCTATGAATTATGTCATTGGGATAATGAACATATCTTTTGCAGTATTGCTTTGATGGGCTATAAGCTCACTAACCATGCAGTGAGATCATTGTGGACAGAAGCTTCAAATTTTCTGCACAGCTGAAGTTGCATCCATCGTTCTACCTCGTATATGATACTTCTATCATTTATGTGATAATTCTGATTCCTTCTCTCAAATAGAGATTCATATTATTTGATGATCACGTGGCCCGGAATGGCAAACAAGCTGATTCTTCTCTTTGTTCCCTTCAGAGTCGCTCTCTTACAATCGGGATCTCGTTGTTTGTCAGTTTGGTAATAATTTTGGATTGCTTGTATATTGACTTCGTTCTGAGCTCTAGTCTCTTTGAAAATAGTTTGGTTGGATTAAACAAATTTAATATACAGTGATCCATGGGGCAAATGGGCTGGGATTTTATGTTGAAATTTATATAATTGTTACGTTTATTATTGTTATTTTTATGTTGAGAAGCCCTTGCACATCATTGATGATCAAACAAGTCTCGTTTACTTATCCCTTTGTCTTGGTCTTGGTTTAAATTCTTCTTCTCCTATATATGAGGTTGGTGTCCTTGAATTAAATGACTTATACCGTTTACTTGGGACTTTTGGACTCTGAATAGACCAGCTTGCACCAGCTCTCTGTATATTCTCCCCTTTCTATAGGTAGATCTAGGGAACTGAATGGCTCACAGACTTGTATTGCCTCATATGTAATTGCTTGCTTTCTTTTTGCTATGCCTATCAATTCCATCGTGTGCTTACGCTCATGGTGACGGAAATGGCTGCATAGAGAGCGAAAGGAGAGTACTTCTGGCAGTGAAAGCCGACTTGGAAAATACTAGCGACTGGCTTCCTTTTTGGAAGGGCCAGGACTGCTGCAAATGGAGGGGAGTCGGCTGCGACAACGCTACTCAGCACGTCATCAAGCTTGACCTCAGGAATTTGGGTCCACCGATGAAGAAGATCAAGGTAAATCCTTCTCTGTTTCACCCGAGGCATTTGGAGTACTTGGATTTGAGTTGGAATAATTTTGGCGGAGACTCCATCCCAAAGTTCTTTGGAGCTCTAGTGCACTTGGAATACCTCAATCTTGCAAATGCTGGAATTGGTGAACGCGTACATCGTCAGCTTGGAAATCTCGCGGGCTTAAAGTATCTTGACCTTAGTGGTTGGGACTATGAGTTATATATGGATTATCTTCATAGGCTTCCACGAATTCCTACATTGCGTTATCTTGACCTGGGTTACATTGACACCTCTAATGCATCTTCTTCCTGGTTTTATGATATCAATATGATTCCTTTTCTGTCTATCTTGAATTTACAAATGACCGGGCTGCAGAAGATTCCGAGTCATTCGTTAACAGAGGGCAATTTTACTTCTCTCGCAACACTTGATCTCAGTTTCAACTGTGTAGACACAACATTCCTCCTTTGGCTTTTCAATCTTCGCAGTCTTGGACATCTCTGTCTTTTTGATTGTAGCTTCTATGGCCAGCTACCAGAGGCTTTTGGTGATCTTGCTAAATTGCTAGATTTGAATTCAGGTGAGAATGATCTTGATGGATCTATTCCAAGGAAAATTGGGAATCTGAGCAGGCTTGAGGTGCTAGACTGTCATCCAATCACATCATGGGAAATATATCAGAATCTTTAGACCCCTGATTTGAAATTAAAGTCAGGATTAGCATATTTAAAAAAAAATATAAAAAAATTTAACATTAATTATTTGTTATAAAATGACCCTAAATATCTCAGACAGCTTCAGAGGTTATATTTGGATTCCAATAAAATCAGTGGAAACATACTGAAAGGCCTGGGAAACCTTAGCCATTTGCGTTATTTAGAATTTCAGGACAACAATATGTTCGATTGGATACCGGAAATAGTGGACAAACTTTTCAGTTTGAAGCATCTGGGCATGAGGTGGGTCGAGAGATACAAAGAACTGTAGGCAATCTGACCGAGTTAGATGAACTACAAATGTCTAATAACAGTATTGGAGGAAGGATCCCCGGAGAAATGGGAAAACTGTATAACTTGAACACCCTAGAGTTGTCTTCTAACAATCTTGTCGGGGATATTATTATTATTTTAGGTGGCCTCTCAAGATGTCACAGTAGAAGCAAAAACCGAAAATTATGACAAGGTTTCCAACATGGCTTCAGAACCAGACTACAGTTTGGGAACTACGTCTGACGAATGCTGGAATTTCAGACCACTTCCCTTCTTGGATTTGGGGATCGCCTTCTCTATATGATCTCAATGTGTCAAGTAATCATATCAAAGGCTGTTTGCCGAGTTCTCTGATGAATATAAGCTTGTATGTGTTCGATGTCTGTTCCAACCATCTTGCAGGCTCCTTACCCGAATTTGGCCCTGGAATAGGGCTCATCGATCTTTCTAATAATTCATTTTCGGGAGCAATTTCTGATGAAAGCTTTGGTGCAGCTTCTTCGTCTGTTTCATCTCTCTCTATCTCATACCCATCTGAACCATTGCATTCCACCATCGTTTTGCAACATGACATTCTTTGTTCTCCTTCTTTCTGATAATGTGCTCTCTGGCGAAATTTCTGGCTGCTTATTTTCACCATCAATGCAAGCATTGGATCTGTCAAACAACGATTTTTCAGGGCAAATTCCCGGCTTGACCGGATCTTCGACTAATCTCTTTTCATCGCACTTGGCTAACAACAATCTATATTCGGGGAAATTCGTCTGTTTTTTAGATTCTGTCGTCTCTCGGTCGCTCTAGATCTGGTGAAGAACAAATTGTCTGGGAGCATACCAACATGGATGGGAGGACTCGTTTGTTTAAACATTCGACTAGTCCAGTGACTTTATAAATTATTTATTAATTTATTTTTGTAATAAGTTTGTTTGTACAATTCGGATCAGATAGTTTGGAAATATAGTGAGTGGCTCAAATCTGACTGTCTTATTAATATTTTATATGATAATAGATGATAGTATAGACAGAATCAAATATTATATGTGTGTGATTATTTGGGTATTTCGTAATGGGTCGAAACGTTTTACAGTATACCCAATATCTTATTCTGGAGTTGGCTGGTTCGAGGAGGATAAATTATTTTATTTAAATTATTTGATTCGGACTTTTTTATAAATATTTGGCCTTAATTGTAATTATAAAACTTTAATTTATAATTACAATAACTCCGGAGGACCTATTTGCAAAAATGCATTATATAAGTCACTTCACTTCCATGAATCTGTAGAGGAATTCAATTGAGTTTTTTTTTGAATTCGAGAGAGAAGAATAAAGCCGAGGGTTTCTGATCGTTCTCAGTTCTGGAAAATTTTTTTCTGCTCTTCGATTCTTTCCCATTAGAAAGTGGCAAGAACTCAGGGTGGATCTACTGAAATTTGCGGATTAAAGTTTTAGAATTTCGATTAAGGCCCTAAGATATCTAAATCAATTTTATTCCATTTTGAACTCAATTTTCTCGCAAATCTTACGTTAAAAGGATAAATTGGAGCCCGCAATTGGTATCATAGCAACTTTTTGATGTTTGGTTTGCGAAAAATCGAATTATAATTATTTTCAGTTCAATTTTCCGAAATACAATTTGGGAAAATCGAGTTTTTGTCTTAGCCTTGAACTGAAAATGATATGAAATGACTTATTGGTCTCCATAATTTTATTGATGGAGAAAAATTTGAGTTTCATCTCCAAAATTTTGATTTATGATGATTTTTCAACCATCTATTGAATTTTTCAAAATTAATTGTGAATTAAAATATTGAAAGGGCTTTTGTACAAAATTACAATTCAATTCAATTTTAATGTTCTGGGCCGTGAATTGCAAATTGTTAGTGTTTTCAATTGGACCCCAATTTGTTTGATTGCAAATTGCAATTTCGAGCTGTGAATTGCAACTTGAATTCAAATTGAATTGTGGTTTTGGATTCTAATCTCGGTTTGATTTATGGCTTATGTTAATCAAATTAATTTTGATTAACATTGAGTTTTTATTATTTGAATTATTTGAAAATAAAATTTCATTATTATTTATTCGTGATTATATTTATGAGTTAAAATAACTAAATATTTTTTCAAAGGATTTTGAGGTTATTTTAATTTATAAATATTATTATTCTATATTTATTTTTAATTTTAGTCAATTTGATCCAAAAGTTGAGTTGGTATAAAGAAGAAATAAATATAGAATATTTTAAAAATTTATTTGTGATATTATGATTCAATTAGCAGGATCTCGTGATTTGTATTATTCTCCCAAAGGAGGTAATGTAAGATCACAATTTATCCCGATTCTGGCTTTACTCGTGGTTTGCGAAATCTCGTGATTTGTATTATTTTCTCTAAGGAGGTAGTACAAGATCACAATTTATCCCCATTCTGATTTTACTGGTGATTGGTAGGATCTCGTGATTTGTGTTATTCTCCCAAAGAAGGTAGTACAAGATCACAATTTATCCTATTTTCTAGTTTGGCTTATGATTTCTGGGATGTTGTGGTTCCGTTAATTTCCCAAAGGAGCTAATACAAGATCACAATGATAATCCGTATTTGGATCAATGAAATCATGGATTATTTGTTATTGATGCATTTATTGTATTTTGAGTTATCCATTGCAAAATTTGCAATATAGAATCTAGTAGTCAGCTCTTCAAGGTCAAGATCTTGAATGACCAAATTACTTGACTTGAAGAAGTGAACTAGAAGCTCATTTGGCATTTTAAGATTTTGACATTGCTCTTGATACTACTGAACCACTTATTGAGTCAAGCCAGTTTGAAAAATGACACAGAGTTGATAAGCTAGCAAGACTTATAATCAGAAGAACAGTTTTTGAAATAGTTCGTACCAGTTTGTCATATATTTATTATGCTAAAGAATTATTTCAAATTATTCATGACAGATTTGTTGGGTCCTCTAAAGCCAAGAAATTATCTTTGACTCGGAAACTGCACAACACAAAATTGGCTGAGTATGGGAATGTTCGAGAGCATATTCCGACAATGTTCTTGATTGCACATGAGTTGAAAAGCTTGGGCTTGAGTCTTGATGATAAATATGTCACATATTGTATCCTGCACTCGCTGTCTGTATCCTTTGAGACTTTCATTATTAATTATAATACACATGATCGTCATTGGATGATGGATGAATTGCTGAATTAGTGTGTCTTAGAGGATGAAAAGAGAAAGGTTATTAAAGCTGAACTAATTAAATATGAATGTCTGGCTTGCTTTGAGTTAAACTATATCGATGTTTCTCCTGATGCATGGATTGTGGACTCGGGATCATCGGTCCATATATCAACTATTATGCAGGGATTCCTGGACCTAAGGAACCCAGATGATCAGGAGAGGTATGTCTTCATGGGGAACAATGAATGAGCTGAGATTGTCGGTGTTGGGACATATACTTTGGTTCTCCATGGTGATCATACTGTTTTATTGTCAAATATAGTTTTTGCACTAGTTTTCAGACGTAACTTACTGTCAGTTTTCAGACTTATAGAAGTTGGTTATTGTTTTGTTTTTGGCAAAAACTCTGTATCTTTGATGTATGATAGTGCTGTTGTTGCTACTGGTACTGTGTCTGATGGTTTGTATAAATTACATGTGCAACTAGAAGTTGACTCTACAGTATGGTGTTACAATATTGATTCTAGACATATATGGCCTTATAATCCGACTGTGCAGCTGGATAAGAATTCTTCTCGTCTATGACATTGTCGTTTAGGTCATATTGGTAGAGACAGATTGGAGAGACTCTAGCATGACGAAATTCTACAGAATATAAATTTTGATGATTTTGGTATCTGTGTGGATTGTATTAAAGGAAAGATGACAAGAGCATCATTTTCAAAGGCATTAAGATCTAATAATTTATTAGATCTAATCCATACATATATTTGTGGCCCAAATGGGGTAGTTACAAAAAATGGCCAGAGATATTTTTTGACATTCACTGATAACTATTCACGGTACAGGTATGTGTATCTGCTGCACAAAAAGTCGGATGTGTTGGAAATATTTAAGGTGTATAAAACTGAAGTTGAAAATCAGTTGGGCAGAAAGATTAAAGCTATCAGGTCAGATAGAGGAGGTGAATACACTTCTGATATTTTTCGATAATTTTTACAGGAGCATGGAATCATTGCAAATACAACCATTGCAGAAAATCCAGAGCAAAATGGAGTAGCAGAAAGGATGAACAGGACTTTGATGGATATGGTACGTTGTATGTTAATTTTCAGTGAATTGCCAGATTCTTTATGGGGCGAAGCACTGAAAATGGCTACATACATTTTAAATAGAGTACCATCCAAATCTGTTCCTAAAACTCTATTTGAGTTATGACTTGATAGAAAATTCAATCTGAATCATCTCAGAATCTGGGGCTGTGATGCAGAAACTAGGTTTGCTGAACCTAGTATGCCAAAAACTGCAGTTCGGAGCTTAAACTGTAAGTTTATTGGTTTTTCGGATAGATCTAAGGGTTACAAATTATATAATATTATTCAGGGCTCCATATTTGAAAGCAGAGATGTCAAATTTCTTGAACAGGGGACATATGGTATAGAAAGCAAGAGGAAAAGAATTGAACTTGAAGATAAGTCAAATAGAGCTGGTCGAGGTGAAACACCGATGGTTGTGCCACACCAGTCAGATGAAAGACCTAGAAAATTTTGTAGATCAGCTCTATCAGATGACTATGTTGCATTTTTAGAGGAAACTGGAGATATGCACATTCAGAATTTAGATGATATAGATGAGATGTCTATATCATTGATAATAGAAAATGATGATCCTTTGAATTTTTCAGAAGCTATAAACAGTTAGAATGCAATATTCTGGCTGAATGCAATGATTGAAGAAATTGATTCTATGTAGAAGAATGAGGTTTGGTCTCTAGTGCCAACTCCTGTCAACTGTAAACCAATTTGTTGTAGATGGGTCTATAAGACTAAATTGATGAAATTGACAAATATAAAGCAAGGCTTGTTGCTAAATAATACACTCAGAGAAGGAATTGATTATGATGAGATATTCTCTCCAGTCTCTAGAAAAGATTCATTGAGAATCTTTATGGCATTGGTCGCTCACTATGATTATGAACTTATTCAGATGGATGTCAAAACAAAATTTCTGAATGGAGTTCTTGAAAAAGAAATTTATATGATTCAGCCAGAAAGGTTTATTTGAAAAGGTGATGAATCAAAAGTCTGTAGACTACATAAATCCATTTATGGTTTAAAGCAAGCCTCTCAACAGTGGTATATTAAATTTCATAAGGCAATCACAAAATTTGGCTTTCAGGAGAATACAACCGATAATTGTGTATACCTGAAGGTCAGTGGGGGTAAAGTTCAGATATTGAGATGTTATATGTTGATGACATCTTATTGGCAGGTAATGAACTGAATTTCCTCTGAGAATCTGAAAGGATGTTATCTACAGTCTTTGAAATGAAAAATCTTGACAATACTTTATATGTCTTAGGTATTAAAATATACAAAGATAGAAAGCGTTGATTGCTTGGGCTTTCTCAGAAGACATATATTGCTAATATTCTTTAGAAATATGGTATGGACAATTATAAATCTGGAGAGTCAACTATAGTTAAAAGTGATAAGCTTAATCTTCAGCAATGTCCTCAGAATGACATTGAGAGATGGGAGATGCAGAAAATTCTCTATGCTTCAGTTGTTCGTAGTTTGATATATTTGATGATCTGTACCCGTCCAGATATTGCTTCTGCTGTGGGACTTCTTGGTAGATATCAAAATAATCCAGGAATGACTCATTGGAGAGCAGTTAAGAAGGTTTTCCGTTATTTGAAGAAAAATCAAAATTATGTGCTCTTGTTTGATGGTTATAAATCATTAAATGTTCTTGGATATACAGACTCTGATTGAAAAGAATATGATGACAGTCTGAAGTCTACATCTGGATATGTGTTTACTTTGGCAAAGGGAGTTATTTCATAACGCAGTATGAAATAGACTACTACTGCTTTGTCAACTATGGAGGCAGAGTACATAGTTTGTTGTGAGGCTAGTAAATATGTTATGTGGTTGAAATCTTTTCTCTCTGATCTCCAGGTGGTTGATTATATTGATAGGCCAATGCAGATAGTCTGTGATAATGATGCAGCTATATCCCTTACTAAGGATACTAGATGTCATTCCAAGGCAAAACATATTGAGCTGTAATTTCATTATGTCCATGAAAAGTTCAGAAGAAGGATATTATTGTTTCACGGATTTCCTCTGCAGATAATCTGGTTAACCCAATGACTAAAAGCCTGGTAGTGAAAATATTTAAAGAGCATGTTAGTCATATGGGGATAGCTTGTAAACATGATGTCATGTTTTGATTGTTATATATTTTTATTTGGTTATAGTTTATTTGTCAGTAAACTATTGCTTTCCCCATCTGAAATGATTCCATTGATATATTTTGTTCGTAATCTTCCAGTGTGGAAGATAGAGCCCTTGAGAATACCGTGGGTCAGTAGGTAGGATGGTGATGACCATCTACATGAGGACCTAGTGATCATGTATAGGTGATTCCTGAAATACTAGAGGTGAAGGTATGATTGGGCATCATATCCGTTTTATACCTCTCACTTAGATGAAGTGCATTGGCACTTGTGGGATTTCCTCAGTACAGTTTGTGCATCTAAGTGACGTGTTTCTGAGAGAGGCACGAAACGATTAGACCGTCAATGGAAAAGGCATAGGAATTTTTATTACTGTTATATTTTATTATATATCTTGTTTCATGAGTATATTGTCTATGCTTATGTTTAATGTTATTCAGCTCAACTAATATAGTACTTTATTTGTTTTGACATGAAAACGGTTGGTATACCATTAGTATACATCCATCCATGATTGGGCAAGTATGAGGACTACTGAGGAAAAGTGGTATGGTCCACTATCTCTGAATTACACAATTGGATTCCCATTATTCAAAATTATTTTCTCAAAATTATTTTCAGTATACATGGATCTATTTATGTATAAATAAACATATCTATAGGCTAAGTGGGGGATTGTTAGTCCTGTGGCCTTATAGACTGTTTATTGATTTATTTTTGTGATAAGTTTGTTTGTGCAATTCGGGTGAGACAGTTTGGGAATATAGTGAGTGGCTCAAATTTGAGTGTCTGATTGATATTTTATATGACAATGGATGACAACATAAACAGAGTCAAATATTATATATGTATACTTATTTGCGTATTCCGTGATGAATCGAAATATTTTACAGTATATCCAGCATCTGGTCTCATCCTAGGATTGCCTAGTTGGAGGGGGATAAATTGTTTTATTTAAATTATTTGATTTGGATCTTTTTATAAATATTTGACATTAGTTATAATTATAAAACTTTGATTTATAATTACGGTATACTTCGGGGGCTTATTTGCAAAAAACCATTATATAAGTTCACCTATTTACACAAATCGTGTAGAGGAATTCAATTGAGTTTTTTTTTTTTGAATTCGAGAGAGAAGAACTAAGCCGAGGGGTTTCTGATCGTTCTTAACTCTGGAAAAAAAAATTTTCCTTTTCGACTCTTTTCTATCAGAAAATGACAAGAACTCAGGTAAATCGGTTGAGATATGCGGACTAAAGTTTTAAAATTTCGATTTAAGACCTGAGGTACGTAAATCAATTTTATTTTATTTTGAACTCGATTTTCTCACTGATCTTATATCAAAAGGATAAATTGAAGGCTGCAGTTTCTACACCTGAGACCGAACTCATTCTCCTACGGTATCCCTTTGCAGCTATCTCGTCTAACTTATCTTCAGGTTCTGGATCTTCTTCACAATAATCTCTCAGGCAACATTTCTCTTTCTTTTGGAAATTATAGCGCAATGCTCTCAGAACACGTTGTCAGCAAACCTATGCTTCCTGAAGAAAAAAATTACATTTATTTTTATAATGCTGCTACTTTTGAGGAGAACCTCATAATGGCCGCAAAGAATGGACAACTCAACTGCACAAGTACGCTCTCATTGGTGACAAGCATAGATCTATCAGACAACTAGCTTTCCGGAGCTATCCTTGAAGAACTGACTAAACTTCACAGGCTTCACTCCCTGAACTTGGCTAACAATCATTTCAGAGGCAATTAATATTCCTGAACACATTGGCGAAATGAAACAACTGGAATCGCTCGATCTGTCGAACATACTCATAGGTGCAACTCCTACAAGCATGGCTGCTATGACCTATTTAGCTTACCTCAACTTGTCCAACAACAACCTGTCAGGGGGGATTCTGCCAGGTATTCAACTACAAGGCTTTGATCCATCTATGTGCAGTGGTAATCGTTCTCTGTGAACGTCCATTGCATAACAATTGTAGCCATGAAAGCCAACAAGTACATGAAAAAGAAAAAGAGGAGAAAGATGAAGATTTATGGTTTTATTTTGGCCTCATGCCCGGTTTGGTTTTGGGCTTTTGGGGGCATATCGCCACCGCGATGATCAGGAGGAGAACAAGGATTGCGTACTTCGGTTTCATGGATAGCGTCTGGGACTGGATTTATGTCGAGATTGCTGTGAATCATGCCAGATTGTTTATGACTGAATAGAACCATCCCTGCTTACTCTGTAATTCTAGTACTTTGCTATGTATTTGCATTTCCTGTTTGTGCGTTTTCTGCTATGAAATAATTGTGCCAGTGAACTGTGAACATATTTCTGCTTATGTTTTATGGTTCATCGTCTTGTATCGTTTTGCTTTCTTCTGTTTTTCCAATTTTTTTAACTACAAAAAGAGCTTATGTGGCCTGCTTTTGTAGCTTCTTTGATAATTGGCCAAGCTGTTAGATTCTTTCACTACCTACGAAATAGTTATAGCGAAGCATCTTAGATCTCGAAGAAACCCTAATATACCTACCAAGTATTTAGATTATGAATGATGAGGCATTGAGATCATATTCTATATATTGCGTTAGATTGTTGAGATATTATAGATTTACAATCTTACAATAATTCTGAAGACCATGTTGAAGAGAAGGGTAGTATCCGTCACTGGTTTATTTCTTCTCATCTTTCTTTTACTGGTTTATTTCTTCTCATCTTTCTTTTCGTCCTTCTTGTCCTCTTTCTTTTCTTCTTTCTTCTCTTCTTTTTTTTCTTCCTTTGCTGGTCCAACTGAGATTATATCGACTTTTCCTATCTTCTTCAGCTTCTTGGCAATAGCGACGGTGTCCATCTCCCCTATTACGGTCATTTTCTGCTCCTTGAGATCGGCACCGATCGAATCAATGCCTGGTTGGAACAAAAAATTTGCATATAACAATCTTATTCTTTTTCTCACTTCATTAGAATGGGTATTAACATCACGGTCATGCTTAAGAATCGATCATAGATGTCATAAAGCGGCCGACGGCAGACAACCAAGCATGAGTTGTAAAGATGATTAGGAATAATCATTATGCAACTAAACTTTGGAAAAAAAAAGAGAGGACATTTGGTCACAACCCACGCCTAATCAGTTGGGCCTACTTGCTTTTATTGAGCTGTCGCATTACTTAATTTTAGTGAAGTACACATGTATCGGCTCGAGCTGTTGCCTTTCTTTTTTTTCCTCTTTTTTCGCAGAAAACAAGCCAAAATTTTGTGTTATTTATGAAAACCACCTCCGAAGAATCATATATACGTTTCTTCTTCTTTGTATCTAACACCCTCCGGAACCTGAACCAGATTGATGTTCTCATTCACCTACTTTTTATGGTTCTAGAAGAATGAACTTAAGGATATTTTGGTCAATAATTATTTCCAATTGCATCTGCTATTAAGCATTCGGGGAATATTTTACCACCTTGGGAACAAACTGCATTATGAGGTCTTTTCCATATATTGAATATAAAGGTTGTGAATAGCACAAAAAGTCAGGTGGTTTTCTGCAAAATTCCTCCAGCTTCTCGTCCATCAAAACAGAAACAAATAAAAAGGCAAGAGAATTACCATAAATCTCCGCAACAGCTTCGATCGCCTTCTGCTTCGTCTTCTCATCGTTCATGGACAGAATCTTCAGCACTACTTTTTGCTAATAACAAAAAAAATTAAAGAAGAAAATGTTATAGAAATTTATCAAGAATCAAGATGATATTGATATCATAAGCCTGATAATGAGATAAAAAAAAAAAAAAAAGGAAAATAATGGAATGCTCTTACTTGAGCCATGAGCCGGAGATGAAGCAAACGGCAACCGCGTTGGAGTCTCTCGATAACTTTATATAGGGACAGAGTTCTGGTGTGCCTGCTGAACATTTTTCGCTCAGTCGAACTCACATTAAATTGTTGTACTTGCACCTTTTTGCAAAAACTTACATTCTGAGGTATTTGCTGCCGAAACCGATCCGTGTGGGACGATTGGTTTCCATTTCGATTTTGATTAAATTATTTTTTTATTTTTTTATTTAAAGTATTTGTTTATTTAAATATTCAACTCAAGTTATTAATGTAAATTTATGGGGATAACTGATCAAATATGTTAGTAAAAAACTAGAGAAAACAGAGGATCCTTGCGCAAAATGATACAAGTGCTTGTCAGTAATATCATCAAATTTAGGGAAATATTTACAAAAATCACACAATGCTTGGTGCAAATTGGTGAACAAATGTCTCGCGATTAACGGGGGGAACCATTTAAGTTAAATTGTGCCCTATTATATTTTCAGAGGGGCGAGAGGGTCAAATGCGCCGGCGAAGCGATGGCGTTTCCGTATTTCATTTTCAGGAATCGGAAGGAAGCAACCCAAAAAACTCGACATTTTCCCAGTGCTGTCGTTTTCAGAGATTACGGACACCGCTGTTCTTGATAAGCATGAAAATAGCGTCATTATTTTCCGTTTCTTTTTTTTTTTTTCTTATTTAAATACTTTATTTTTTTGGCGGAAGGAAAAAAATTCATACAAATAGCTACGTCGTGTGGTAACAGCAGGCCGATCTCCATGGTCCATCGCCTGAGGTAGAAAAGCTTCTCAATGCGGCAAAATTTTTTTATGGAGACAACTTAAGCATCCCAAAGTGAATAAAAAAATTAGAAAAATTTTTTTCTTTATTTTTTAATTTACTTTTAAAAATATTATATATATATATATATATATATATAACATGTAATTATTAATATATTTAAAATTAATTATAAAATATTATTGATCTATTTTTTTTACAAATATAAAGTTTTAAAAAATATTTATTATTATTGCAGTGTGATCATTAATATTGTTATATTTAAAATATCGTTATACTTACTTTCAGAAATTATTATGAAATAAAAAAATATTAAAAGTAAATTTAATTCAAATTTTACTTTGTGAATAAAAATAATAATTAATTAATTAATTTTCAATAAATTATTTTTAGATAATTAAATGTTCAAAATCAACATAAATATTTTCATTTCTAACCACTTGGTGGCAACCAAATAAGCCTGTTCCGTAACTAAAATATTAAAAGAAGTTTAATATAAGATAATCTTATTTTAACAATTAAATTAATTTAAAATACCAAATTATTTTTTATTTTATTTTATTTTGAATAATTGATTCACGATTATCGGATAATCGATCACATAAAACTGAATTTTAAATTTTTTGTTTCATAAAATAAGATAATACATCTTTTATACAATTAAAATAAAATAAATTATCTTTTATATTAATTTGATATTTATCTAAACTAAAATCAAATGAGAATCGTTTAGAATTTTTATATTAATTTCAATTAATAAAATTGAATTTGTTAATAGAGTTCAATTTACCGTCAATTTCGGTCTACGAGGCTTCTTGAGATCTATATTTGTTAGATTGTCTTCCTTTGATTTGCACATAAAAGAATCATGAAAAATATTGCTAATGACTCCCCTGTAATGATTACTTCGGCGTTCAAGTCACATCCGCTCTCCCGCAAATGAGTGTAATCAGAAGTTGGGCATTAGTATCTTACATCTTCAGTTGTCCTGTGATTTATAGAGCTCTTACGGATTTAACGTATTCGGATCTCATGATCTCAGATAGCTTTTCTGTTAATTTTTTTCCATAAATAGGGGATGAATCTTGAATTCCTTGGGATTGATTTTCAAAAAACCTACAAATTTGCTGGTTGACATATCGGTGGCTAACTTTTCGTGCGAGCTCATTCTTATTCGAAGTAACCGAGCTTGCAATGGCTTGGTGTATTGATGAAACATTAGCTTGGACACTTTTGTTCTTGACTTGCTCTTTAAGCTCGGTTTCATTAGCTTTCCTAACTTAGATGGTTTGGCTCAGGATTCACCTTTTAGTTTCTTAGGTTGATTAACTAACAACTTCGCTTTTGTTCTATATATATCCGATTTTTTTGAGCCGCCACTTGACGTATCAGCAATACCTTCAACTCTAGGCCTCGTACTATAAGTTCGTTTAAGTTTTCGAAACTTCTTTCTTCTTCTTTTAGGCTTCTAATTATTATAGCTTGGATGATACCTAATGCTTTAGCTTCCCTTTTTAGGGGAATGAAGTGTCAGCCACCGTCATTTAACTCAATGCTCTCAGACATAAAGCATCAACCATTACGTTGCTTGAGAAGGTGGGTCACCGCTTGCGTAATCATTTAGAGTTTTACTCCTTTTTGAGGTGTTGGTCTAGAGCTGCCCACTCATTTATCGGAGTGATGCATTGGACACCTTGTGATTCGTTTCTTCTTTAATATTTGAAATCAAATGGGGGATATACTTTGCAGGATCTGGATGAAGGTTTTGGAGATTCATCCTTTTGGGCTTTGTCGACCTTAATTGAGACACATGAAAGCAATCAATGGCATGGCGAGACTTATATGAAAGATAATATGTTCTTTTCCTCTCACTCTAGCAAATATATAAATCTTTCGTCTTCCTCCTTTAGTATCTTCATCCCTTATTAAAAAAAATTCATTCATCCATGGATTTCTCCTTTGCTTCATCGGCTCTTTGCCTCTAACCCTAACTTGATTTATACTTGGAAGGCACACCCTATTAGAGTCTTTTCCAAGGGTGATTTGGGTCTTCTATGTGAGTGAGGTAACCCTTTCTTCCATAGGGTTAATCCTGAAATCTCTTGCGAAGTTCATTGTCTTTTAATATCTTGCGCTAAGGAGGTAGATAAGGTTAGGTCTGTTCCCATATGGTCCAACAAGACCTGCTTGGAAGAGCATAGCCTATCTAAGGGTGTAAATAAGTTGAGCTGACCTTGGCTCGGCTCCAAAACTAGGGAGCTCGAGTGCTCAAATATAATTTTTTAGAAATTAATTTTTTTTTTAATTAATTTACATTAAAATAGTTTTTAAAAATTATAAAAAATAATTAAAAAATTATCAACCACAACATCACAAATTATAATTCATAAATTTATAATAAAAAATATTAAACTTAAAAAATTATAGGTAATACTAATGATATATACAATTTTTAAAAAATATATATTAAAGAAATTATTCTAATAGAATAATATTTAAATATAAAAATATATCAACTACAACATCACAATTAAATAATTAAATATATATTATATATTATAGTTATAAAATATATATTTTAAATTATTTTTTATATATTAAAAAAGTAAACGAGCTCTCGAGCTGAAATTAAGCGAGTTGGGTCCAGTTTAAGCTCGACTCATTACAAATGAGTCAAAATGAGCCAAGCCAAATTTAAGTCAAGTTTGAGCTGAGCTTAAGCTGCTCGTAAACTATGAGCTAAATTGAGACCCCTGGGCCTATCCGTTGCTCGATTGGCCGGTATGAAACTTAGAAGTCAACGCTCGGGCTTCCTTCATTTTTCAATAGGTTTTTCTTCATTTTAACAAAGTGGTTTTGTGTTTACAGGAATCATCAAGCTAAGGTTTAGGAATGAGATCTTGAAGGAGTAAGGAGGGGCTCCTCAGGTGTCATCAACTTGGAAAAAGCTGACTACACTAGAAATTTCCAATCCTTCTCTTGCCACAACTCCAAGCCAGGGGAAGAGGACGAAAAGAGAGGAGAAGAAGAGTCGAGGAATGGATGAGGAGTGGACAAAGAAAAGACAAGTGTCACCTTGCTCCACTTCCCCTCTTCCTTGGGCTGCCTCCTCAGGCGACCATGCCTGATCACCTCCTCGCGTGTGTGGGATCAATTTCGAGAACTTGACATAGCAGAGACCTCGGGAGTAATCTCGAATCACACATCAAAATTTATTTTAATTTAAAGTGTGCTATCAAATATTGTGAGAATATTGACTTTCAATAGCCACAAGTTTTTATTGTTAATTACCCCGATAATTGTCAGAAATCTTCTAAAGTGAGAAACTTAGCCACAAAAAAAAGTATTTGATTGATTTTAAGAAATGATACATGGCTTAAGGAAGGACATGCCCTCAGTTTACAATGAATTTCAACATAAAATTATAGAAAACATAAAAAAAATGAAGAAAAAAAAGAGAAAAAAGAATGGGGAAGAAGTTCTTATATGTGTTGCTGCTCCATTCTTCTATATTGGAATCACATGGCATTTGACCCAAATCGACTCGGTCTCTAGCAGATGTTGATGCCATCATTTGATGGGATGTGAAAGGGAATGGAAGAAGTTTGAAGTGTTTCTAATAGCCCTGAGCATTGACCGTAACTTCATTTAGTTTGGTGGTGCCACTAATGACTTATAGGGTTGGATATAGATTTGAAACTACATTATCAACTATTTTTGGGTTGACTAATTTGAAGGGTGTGTCATCAACTACTTCAAGGGTTGGCTACCTTATCACTAACTGCTTATAGGATTGACTAGCTTAAAGGGTGCGCCATCAACTGATTCAAGGGTTGATTAGCTTAAAAGGTACATCATCAACTACTTCAAAGGTTGACTAGCTTGATGGCTACATCATCAACTACTTATGGTGTTGATTGGCTTGAGAACTGCATCCTCAACTACTTGTGAGATTAACTAGATTTGAGAGCTATATCATCAACTGCTTGTGAGATTAACTAGCTTGAGGACTACGTCATTAACTACTTATGCGATTGACTAACTTTGAGAACTATATCATCAACTGCTTGTAGGGTTGATTAGCTTTGTGATTGCATCATCAACTACTTCTAGGTTGACTAGCTTGAAAGGGCATGTCGTCAATTACTTCCGGGGGTTGAGTAGATTTAGGACTGTGTTGTCAACTGCTTCTAGGGTTGATTAGCTTGAAAGAGCATGTCATCAACTACTTCTAGGGATTGACTAGTTTGAGGGGCATTGACTACTACTTCTGAGGTTGACTAGCTTAAATAGTATGTCACCAACTACTTCTAGGGTTAACTAGCTTGAAAGGTGTACCATCAACTACTTCAAGCATTGACTAGCTTAAGGGCACATTATCAACTATTTTTGAGGTTAACTAGCTTGAAGTGTAGCCAACGACTTTGAGCGTATTGTTATTTAATTTTTTGATTTGGTAGTATCACCAATAGCTTAGGGTGTTGGGTATAACTTTAAAGTGTTGCTGATATCTTTGAGCATATTAATGATTAACTTCTTTGATTTTGTAGTGTTATCAATGGCTTATGGGGTTAAGTATAATTTTGAAGTATTGCTAAAGACTTTTGTAGTGCACCTATCGAGACTTAGTTTGACCTTATTTAATTTTATTTAAACTAATTTGAGTTCGAGTCATGATAGTAATATCACCTTCTGTTCATAATTTTGGAGTATTACCGAAGGTTCAACATACCTTGTGGGACTCGATTTGATCCTATTTAATTCTGTTGGGACCGATATTGTTCAGGTCTGAGTTTGATTTAAAATTAGTTCCACTCAACTTAAATTTGATCGTGAAATTAATTCAACTTGATATTTAAAACTTGATTGAATTGTCATTTATTAACTTCTTCTTAGAAGATGATATGTTTTGATCTTCTTATTTCTAGAATCTTTGGTGATGGGGTTCGTACTGACACCTTATAGCATGATCAAGTGAACCATGTGAGACATCAAAGTTCTTGAATATTCAATAATGAATTCAATCACCAAGTTTAGCATTAATTTTCAGAAGAACATTAGTTAAATACTGATTATTGACTTTAATTGGAGCAATACTAATTTTGATTCAAATATAATTCAATTCAGTTCAATGTTCAGGATTTGATTTTGGTTCAAGTTTGATTTTATTTGGTTTAGATCGAGTTCGACCTTGTGTTGGACCTTTATTGAGTTCTGGTTTGCATCTTCGATTCAAGTTCAAGCCAATTTAGTTTAACTTAGTTTTAGTTCATGCTCAATCTAGCTTAGTTTTGGTTTGATTTTGAGTTTGCCCTTTTAGTTTGAACTTGATTTAAACTAATTAAGTTTGATTTGAGTTTAGTTCAATCTAAATTAGATTTAATTTGAATTCAACTTGATTTTAAATTAATTTATCTTAAGTTTGATTAGGATTGAGTCTTAATTTATTTGGTCTAGGTTTGGATTTTTTTGGAATCCAGCTCGATTTGAGTTTTAGTTCACTTGTGTGATCAATTTAGATCCATTTAAGTCAACTTAGTTTTAATCCATTTATTTTGGTTGAGTTCAATTTTAATGTCATTAAGTTACTTCATATTAAGCAGTTTAATTTAATGGTCATTAGCTGTTTATAATAATTTTAGGTAGACCAATGGTCCAACTTTTGATGTGCAAATCCAAGAGCTGGTTTAGCTCACGAGCTCGAAAGTTGGTTTAGAAGTATAAGCCTGAAGGTTGATTGAGTACAAGTTTGAAAATTAGCTTAGATGCGAACTCTAAAGGTTAGCTTGGGTGCGAATCTGAAAGCTGATTTAGATGTAAGCTCGAAGGCTGGTTAAGTATAGGCTCGAAAGCTGATTTGGATGCAAGCTCGAAAGCTAACTTAGATATAAACTTGAAAACTGACTAAGTGTAAATCCGAAGGTTGACTAAATACAAATTTGAAAACTAGCTGAGATGTGAATTCAAAAATTAACTGAATATGAGCCTGAAGTCTAATTTAAATATAAGCTTAAAGATTGAATAAGTGTGAATATAAAAATTGACTTAAATGCGAGTATGCTAATTCAGTGTGATAAAGATTTGTCATCTTTAAGAGAAGAGCCTTGGGTGTCAATGGCAGTATCAAAGGTTTGTTGTCTTTGATAGGTCGGAAGTGACTTCGGTATTAGTAAAACTGGGATGTTGGTGCACAAAAGTCAAAATAAAAAGCTTTTTCTTTTTTATAGTTTTTTTTTTTTGCTTTTTCCCTTCGCCTTATTGCTTCTCCTTCAAACTTGTGCTCCCGAGCTCTACCGGGCGACTGTGACCTGGCCTTTGCTCACGGCAGACGCCCTTTCGCCTCCTTCTTCTCTGGCCAGATCCGCCCGGACATGGCCGGATCTGGGCCCCCCTCTCCTTTTCTTCTTTCCGCGGGACGGACGGGGGGCGGGGTATGGTCTGGCTGCACGAGGTAGAGATAAACGACGGGCGAGCAGGCCGACTGCGAGGTGGAGAACGGCAACAAGTGAGCAGGTCGGTTGTGAGGCAGGGAATAGTGATGACAGGTCGGGGTGGAGCAAGTGGCGGTGGCGGCCAAGGCTTTGATGCTAAACACGCCAGAGAGGAGCTAGGCTGGCACAGGGCCGAGAGGCATGTCAGAGTGGGGCTGCATGGGCATCTCCAGCAAGGCGCAGATAGTGGTGGGTGGTCCAGACCACAGGGAAGAGAGAGAGAGGGTTACCGGTGGTGGGAAGCGACGGTGGATTTGGAGCTAGGCAGTGACGAGATCAGTCAGGGGGAACTTCAGTAGGATGCAGTCACAGTGCAGGACGGGGCTCACTGGGGCAGAGCATGGCCAGGCCTTGGTTGACGCTACAAACGGAGAGGGACCGCGTGGTTCTTCACCATGGACCCTGAGTCGTCTTGGCAGGCAAGAGCAAGATAGCGGGTACTTCGACCAGAGATGGAAGGAGGGGAACAACAAGCTCGAGGAAAACCTTGCAAGGCACAAAGAAAGATGTAGAAATCGAAGAGGGAAGAAAATAATTCAACTTTCTCATTTTTCTCTATCTCTTTTATATTCCTTTGTGTCTCTGATTTGCAGCTTGTTCTATGTTCCTCTTCCATTCTCTATGTCTTATTATTATTGTCTTACAAGTTTTTCATCAATTTATAAATTTTAAGGAGATTTGAAATCAAATCTTTGATGAATTGATTTTTGGAATGTTCAAGGTTTTGATTTGTGATGAGATTAGATCTCCAAAGTTCTTTAATTAGCATATAATTTCTTTGATTAGGATTTATTTTCTTGGTCAAAAATTTCAAAATATTTATTATGTTTTGTTGCTGAATTTTTAGGGGGTTATGTGAAAAATTTTTTCAAAAAAATTAGGACTAAAATATAATTTTATAAGTCTCAGGAGCTTTTTTGTAAAAAAATATATTTGTAAAAATTTTAAAAAGGGTCTTTTTTTTAATAAAAATGGATTTGTTTGATAAAATTTTTGAGACTTATTTGCAAAAATTAGAAATTTTTGAGGCTTATTTGTGAAAGTCAAAAACTTTAGAAATTTATTTATAAATATAAAATTTTGAGGGGTTTAGTCGCAAACTCTATATTTTGCATGGATTGATTTAAAATTTCGGAACTTTCAAGGCTTCTTCGCAAAATTTTTATCTCATGGACTTATATATAGGAAAAATTTGGTCAAGAACCTATTTATAAATATTTTATAATTTTTATTTTGTTTCATATATTTGATGAATTTTGGACTTAATTTTGGCCCAAATATCCAACGTAATCAATTTTTTTTAGTTTAAGCTCAAATTTTTCAATAATTCAAATAAAAATTAAACTCAATTTTCGGTCAAATTTGATCACGATTTCAGTCCAATTAAGACCCATATTTGGATCATAATTCAATAGCATTCAATTCAATATTTTGAATAAATTTTGATTAAATTTGATTTTTGATCAAAATCAACTCAAACAGGGTGATGAAGAAAGTTGATTGCGACAAGTGGGTCATTTTTTCCCCTTCCCCAACTTGCTTTAAGGTGTGAAGGCATTCTCCTCTCGAATCCCCAAGTGCCCTGAGAGAGATCAATATCGAGGAGTAATTTCTTAGGGATTTTGGGGAGAATGAAGGCTCTTTGATCGCCAAACTCTCTGTCGACAAACTTTTCCTGGGTTGAGAGCTTGTTGTGATGTAAGTTTGCTGGCTTGTTTTTCATATTCTTTTCTTATTTCAGTATTCTAACTTTTAGTTCAGCCACATGTCCTATATTTTTTTTACTTTGCAGGGTATCACTTTTATGAGGCTTGGAGAGAAGCTAGCTTCGAGAAGACCAAGCTGAGGAGGAGGTGGATTTGCTTTGCTCCCAACTAGCATCCCTCCAAAGCAGCATGGAGTCAATGAGGAAAGCGAAGGAAGAGAAAAACCTCCTCATTGTTGAGAGTGACTCGGCTTTATCGAACATGAAGGCGACAAAGATCGAGATAGAGGTAATGAAGACTCGACACTAGACTATCCTGGAGGAGACCCACGCCACCATATTGCCAACTACTTTCAAAGCAGTGAGCACACTAATCCCTTGAAGATGACTAGGTTGTAAGCCATTTTCAAATTCAAGGCTAGCAATGAATATCTCAAGGACCATGCCAAGCTCTCTACCCAGGGCTTCACTAAGGGCTACCTCATTTGTAGGGAAACAATGATGCAGAGCCATTGTGAGTTTGATTTTGATCTTGAAGATCTCTGTGTCAAGCTTTACAATAACTTGAGGGTTCAATTCCTCAAGTGGGAGTATGAGGCACTTCTTCAGAGGGAGAAGGAGATTGTTGCTGCTATGGCAAGCAAGGTTCTGAAGGTGGTAGAGGTAGTGGAGATCAAGGTTCAAGTCTAAGGGCCTAGTGAGTTGGGAGAGTCTTCAGTGCCTCTGAACATTTCTAATTAGTCTCCTTTCTTTCTTCATGTAATAAAATTTTGTAACAGTTTCTTCTCCTAGCTCAGTAAAATTTTGCTTTCCTTTTGTCTCTTTGTATTTTTTTGGGTTGTTCTTTCGACTTTTTTAACTTTATCTAATCTTTGCCCGAATGCTCTTGACGGCTAAGATAGCAATCCGTACTAACTTTTCTTCAAGTTGATTTTCTTGGAGTATTAGCTCAACATAGACCAACCTAAACTCTCTTCAAAGATATTTTTGGATAGAGGCATCTCAACCGACACTCATGGCCGAACTACAAATTTGACTTCATCCTTGTGGTTCAGTAGACGTCCTATGCCAAGCTTCCTTTGTTCGACTCAAGTCTTGCCTTAGATTTTGTTTAGATCTTGAATCATTTGGCTTGGTACGAGGTTGAACCCTTTGCCTCATCTAAACTGAGGTCCTTGGAACTTGTCATTGGACCGATGTTTTATGCCTTGATCTGAGATCTTAATACTGGGCATTATGTTGAGGTCTTATACCTTATTTGATCCAAGGTCTTTGTACCTGACATTAGATTGATGTCTTACACCTTATCTGATTTGAAGTCTTTATGCTTGCATTGGACTGAGGTCTTAGGCCTCGTTTGATCCAAGGTTTTTGTATCTAATATTGGGTCAAGATTTTTTTTATCTCATTTGATCCGAAGTCTTTGTGTCTGACATTAGATCGAGATCTTATACCTCATCTGATCCAAGGTCTTTGTTCTATTCTCCTTGGCAAAGACTTATTTGCAAAGCATAAATTTCATTAAAAATAGAAGCTTTTAATGTTATTGATATGCCATGTCCTTAACAGTACTTAGCCATTTGGGTATTTGAACTTGAAAGATCCTGGTCTCACATCTTAGGAGACTCTAATAGTCCAACCCAATTTGGAGAGAGTTTTCTTGAGGTTTGGTTGATGAGTGCAACTCGGTAGAGTACCAAGTAGCCTAGTTGTAGTTCTCGGCTGTGGACTCAGGTATTATAGTAGTGCGCCATCCGACGCTGATACTCGGCAATCCTGATATATGCTTTTGTTTCCGGTAATTTTTTACCACTATCAAATTTGATTGAAATATAATTAATATTAAAACTTGTATGCCACTAAATTAGGCTTAAGTGTGGGTCTCAATTGGATCTAAAATATAATCAAATTTGACTAAAAATTGAGCTCAATTCGACTTGAATTCTTAAGAAATTTGGGTTCAAACTAAAGTGGACTAAGTGGGCTAAATATAAGGACCATAATTGGGCCCAAAAATTTATTTAAAATTTGAATTAAAATAAAAACATATAGCTAATTTATAAATAAGTCCCTGTATTAAATAAATTCTTACAATAAAGTCTTTAGTCAAATTTTTTTTTACGAATAAGTCTTTAGGATTGAAATTTTATAAAAAAATTCAATAAAATCCTATAATTATAAATAAGTCTCTAAAAAATTTAAGATTTATAAATAAATCTCTTAAAAAAATTTTCAAAAATAAACTCCTAAAATACCAACTTTCTGTAAATAAATTTCTTAAAAATTTTTATTTGTGAATAAGTTCAAATTTTATTCCAAAAGTATCTTAAGGGGTCGTTTGGAACGGGGTCAAGGTCAAGGTGACCTCGCCCTGACCAGATTATCTTCCAAACACCAAAAATTTGACCGCACTAATATTATTTAATTCATTTAAATTATAAGCCAAATTTGACTAAAATGCCCTCGGTTCATCTGAACCGTCGGATCTCGATCCAACGGCTCAAATGGGGTCAGCCACGAAACCCTAACTAGTTATTCTTTCCCCTCACCCCCTCCCCCCAGCCCCCCGACGCCGCCGCCCAACACGCAGCAGGCCTCCTTCCCTGCCGACGACGCAGCAAGCCTCCTTCTCCGTGCGCGAGCTCGGCCTGCGACGTCTCTCGTGAAGAAGATGAACAGTACTATTTGAACAGTACTCAACGGAGGGCATTTTTGTCCACAAAAAATTTTAACAATCTGCTAGCCAGATCAGTAACCAAACGGGATTTACTTGACCGCATTAGCATTTTACACTTTACCCCTTCCTTTAACCTTGACCTTGAACTCGTTCCAAACGGGCCCTAAAAGTCTTAAAATTTAATGAACAAGTTCTTTTTACAAAAAGACTCTAAAAATTATAGAATTATAAATTTTTTGAAAAGAATTATAAATTGCCCCTTATAAATTCAGTATGTAAGATAAGTATAATTTTTAAAAATCATTATTATCTATAGTAAAAAAAAAACTCATCTAGTCACTTCCATATCCATCCATCAATAAATCATTATCCATAGTCAATTCTTATTCAAATAAAATCCTTATTCAAACAAATTCTCATCTAAATAAAGTCTTGTCCAAATAAATTCTTATCCAAACAAATTCTCATCTAAATAAATTCTTATTCAAATAAATCCTTATCCAAACAAATTCTTATCTAAATAAATTTTCATCTAAACAAATTCTCATTTAAATAAATTTTTATTCAAATAAATTCTTATCCAAATAAATTCTTATCTAAATAAATCCTCATCTGAATAAATTCTCATCTAAATAAATCAAAATAAATTCTTATCCAAATAAATCCTCATCCAAGATAAAATAGAAATAAATCTCGTCCACATCTATTTATTTATATTCAAAATTTGAACAAAAGATCATTATCCATGTCCATAATTCAAAACTTTA
Organism: Trichopus zeylanicus subsp. travancoricus; assembly: GCA_005019695.1. NCBI lineage: Eukaryota > Viridiplantae > Streptophyta > Magnoliopsida > Dioscoreales > Dioscoreaceae > Trichopus > Trichopus zeylanicus. Next base: position 26,854 of record RXID01021894.1, read on the forward strand.
AATGAAGTTGATTCAATCCATTCGTAGGTAATAAAAACCCTAAAAGTCCTACAAAAAAAATAGACGAGAAGAGATTATGATGTAGGACAACTACATCCTTTTTACAATAAAATTAGAGATTCAATCCAAATTGAATTCTCTAACTCCAATTAGGATCCGTCAAGATTCATATAGGTGCAGTTTGAAGGTCATATCTCTTAAGATATTCATCCAAATCTAGCAAATAATAATCCGCTGGAAAGTTGAAATCGATTCCTACAAGTTTATTATTTACTATTTTGGATAATTCAGATTTTGTATTATTCAAAATTAGGGTTATTTATCAGTTCGAGTTAATAATAGTCCTAACCCAATAAGAAATATAATTTAGATATTTTTATTTAAAATATATTAAGTAAAATTCTTAGTGGAGTCTAAGTCTTATTTTTAATCTATACTAAGTAGGACTCTAAGTTTGTTAGAGAACTATATATACAGTCCAAGGTTGTAATAAAAAAAAAAGCTTTTCTATCAATAATATTATTTTATTTTGGGTTTATTCTCTTTCTATCTTCCTTGTAGATTCAAGAATCTATCAAGGTGAGAAGATAGTAATCTTCTTCCTATCCCTAATGTCCTCTCCCTCTACATCAAGTGGATCTATTGTAGTGAGAAGACAGTGATTTTCTTTCTATCCCTCATGCCCTCTCCCGTTACATCAAGAGAATCTATCATTGTGAGAAGACGGTGATCTTCTCCCTATCCCAGAGCACTCTCCTGCTGCATCAGATTAGATCCTGAAGATGGAGATCCAAGAGGAGAGTTCAACAAATTGAAAAAAAGAACAAGTGACATAATAATATGGAGATGAGGGAGTTAAAGAATGAGAAGTAAAAAAAGGTGATCTCTTACCTTATTTTCTCTTTTTTTTGTCTTCCTCCTCTCTGCTTTGCTCTTGTCTCTATTCTTGCAGGTTCTCTTCATTGTCGTAGCTCCGATCTTCCAAATTCATCCCGCTGAATGATGTCGGTCTACAGTCCAAGCTACACTAAACTACACTTGTAAAAATTTTGGCCCATACCTCACCGCAAGTCACCGTCAAACCCGCCGTGATCTCGCTCTGCGCCACCATTATTGTCTTTGTCGAACCTACCTCATAGTTTCACTTCACCGGACAAGCCTTGACAACACACCATGTGTCCTTTGCTTGTGCAATAGCCCATTTGGCCTCTGCCTCTAATGAGCTCTGTCCGACCTTTGATTGCACCGCAGCCTATTCGACCTTCGCCTCCACATCCCGCAGGCTTCTCATGCCAACTGCTTTGCCTTGAGCTTGCCTCTACCACTGGTACTATGCCTACCCATTCTGCTTTGCCTCTCCACATCGTTGCTCACCCATGAAGAGGACCCCGTGCCAATTGTGCCTCCTACGTGGCTCCTTTACATGCCTCGCACCCTTGTCTCGTCGGTCGAAGCTCCCTGCCACTATTCATCACCGATTGAGATCGAATCTGGCCACCAAGTTAATGATGCAAGGGACGGTAAAAGTTGAGAAGAAGGAAAAAGGAGGCACATGAGGTGGGTGAAGAAAAAGGAAGGAAAAAAAAATGAAAAAAAAGGAAAAGCATCTACATAAAAAGAAAAGAAAAATCAGCCATCTAAAAAAAAGAGAAAGAGAGGAGTTGAGATGGTAAAAAAAATCAAAATAAAAAGTTCAAAAAGGGCAAAAAAGGAGGCATCAGAGGAGAATTAGAGAAGATTTAGAGAGAGAAGGAACCGATTTGCCTCATGCTCGTGGCCACCAATGACCTCTCTTGTCTTTGGCGTGTCTACGCCTGCACGACTGTCATCATTATACTCACGGCCACTCGTAGCCCCCTTTGCACATTGATGGACCCCAACACTATCATGATTACTCGCAGCCTTACATGTCCACGAATCATTGGACAAGACTACCCTCTGGGCTTGTCGAAACTAGGTCAGTCTTCAGGTCTGTCCAAACTAGGCTAATCTTTGGGCCCATCGAAATCTGGCCAACGTTCAGGCCCACTAAAACTAGACTAATTTTTAGGTTTGTCAGAATAAGGTTAGCCTTTCGACTCACCAAAACTAAGTTAGTATTTAGGTCCATTGAAATCAGGCTAGCCTTCGGGTTTGCTGAAACCAAGCCAGCCATCAGGCCTGCCAAAACTAGGCCAGTTCGGGCCCAGAGAAATCAAGCCAGCCTTTAAGTCTGCTAAAATTCAGATAGCCTTCAGGTTCATCAAAATCAAGCTAGTCATTGGGCCTGCCAAAACTATGCTAGCCTTTGGGCCTATCAAAATGATGTCAGCTTTCAAGTCCACCGAAACAAGGCTAACTTTCTAGTCCACCAAAACCAGACAAGCCTCTGGGCCGGCTAAAACTACACTAACCTTCAAGCCTGCCAAAAAACAAACTAGCATTCGAGCCTGTTAAAATTATAGGCTAGTCTTCGGGCTAGTCGAAACTATAGGATAGTTTTTGGACTCATCGAAAATTATAGACCAACTTTCAAGCTTGCTGAAATTATAGGCTAGACTTTTGGTCCACCAAACTAATGTTAGTCTTCAGGTCTACCGAAATTATAGGCCTGCTTTTAGGCCTGCCAAAATTATAGGCTAGCCTTTGGGTTTGCTGAAAATACAGGCTAGCCTACAAACCCACTGAACTCAAGTCAGTATTTAGGCCCACTAAAATTATAGGTCAACCTTTAGGCTCACCTAAACTATAAGCTAGCCTTTGCGCCTGCCGAAATTATAGGCCAATATTTAGACCTGCTGAAATTATATGATAGCCCTTAGTCCTATCAAATCAAGCTAGCCCTCGGATTTGCACCTCTACGCTAGCTTTCAAGCTCACTCATCTTAGTCAGCTCTCGAGCTCGCACATCAAAGACCAACTCGCAAGCTCGCCTAAAGTTATTATGATAGTCTGAAGACTTTCAGATTGAACTTAACTCAATGAACAAAACTAAATTGACTAAAATGGACTTCTAAATAGATCTAAATTAATCAAATAGATGAAATTAAACTCAAATTGAATTAGACCCAATATCCAAATTGAGATGGCACAAACCAAATTAGCTCTGACTCAATTCTAATCGGATTCAAGTCAAGTTAATTTAAAATCGGGTCAAACTCAAATCAAATCTAATTTAATTTGAACTAAGTTCGAATCAAACCCTAATTGGATTAAATCAAGTTTAAACTGAAACTTAATTGGGTGAAATCAAACTCAAAGTTAAATTAGAACCAAGCTAATCCTAAACTAAAACTAGGTTAAATCTAAATCAACTTGAACTTAAAACAAAGTCTATTAAGATATAAACCCTTACTCGATAAAAGTCCAACACAAGATCAAACTTGATTCGAATCAAATGAATTAGACTTGAGTCAAAATCGAGTTCTGAATATTGAACTAAATCAAATTAGGCTCAAATTAAAATTAATATTGCTCCCATTAAAGTCAATGATCAATATTTGACAAATATTCTTCTAAAAATTAATGTCAAGTTTGGTGAATTGTTGTTATTGCAAATTGAACACTCACCATTAGCATTAGTGCAAACCCCAATCACTAAAGATTCTGGGAAGAGAAAATAGGAACATATCATTATCCCTTAAAAAGGGGTTAGTGAATAATAATTAAATCAAATTCAGAATATTGAACTGAATCAAATTTGATTTGAACCAAAGTTAAGTTTGAACTTCAAGCCATGCAAATCGAACTAAAGGTAAACTTGAACTCGTTTAGTCAGTCCGCTACAATACATTATTCAAACGAAGTTAACTAACAACAAGCTTACAGTCGTTGGTCACACTTCAAATCTAGTCAATCCTAGAAGCTATTGATAATATGCCTTTTGAGTTAAGACAACCAAAAAGTATTGACAACGCTCTAAATTTAATTGATAATAGGCCTAAGAGGCCGTCAATTATCAAATCAAACCGAACTAAGGTAGGCTTGAATTCATTTTAGTTAGTCAGCTACAACGTCTTATTCAAACGAAGTTATCGTCTATACCTTATTAGTTATAAAGATACTTCAACTACGAAGTTATCACTTACGATTTATTGACTCTGAAAACACTTCAACCACAAAGTTATTATCTACATTTTATTAGTTATGAAAATACTTCAACTACGAATTTATCACTTATATTTTATTAATTATGAAAATACTTCATACTTGTAAATTCGTAAATTAAAAATATTAACTGAAAGGTGGTTATTTGTAAATTTGTATTATAATATAGTTGATTTTTGTTAATAATAATAAAAGAAGTGGTTTTCATATTTTTTTGATAAAGGGTTATGGGTAATTTTGATAGCCATAATCCTTTATCAAACTATTCTTATTATTTTTAATTACTTTTATTATTAAATTTCTTTTGAAATGGAAAAGGGTTATTGGTAATTTTGATTGCCCGAAGAGTTATCTAGTAAATTTAAAATTTCTTCAAATGTTAAGAATAATTTTCTTTTATTTATTTCATTACTCAGTGTTAATCATATTTAATTAGCATAATAATGTTTTTAAAAGAGAAAATTCGGTGGGAGCTCTGTCGTTACGTTTCTCTCAAATAGAAAATTTTGGTCACGAGTGTTATTGTAAAATTTCTGCCTTTGTTTTTCTTTTAATTATCTTCTCACATGCAGTCCATGGTTCTTCCCACCGCAACCACCCCACCACCACCACTGCAAAATCTCCGGCGACCAATCTCCTTCTCCTGCTCCACAACCAACCTCTCCAGACCCCCCTTCTGCCGCTCTTCCCTTCCCCGGCCGGCCGCCTCCCTCCCTCCCTCCCCCTCCTGCCCCGACTACTTCAGATGGATCCACGAAGACCTCCGGCCGTGGCTCGTCACCGGCATCACCCATGAAATGGTCACACAAGCTTCCCGCATCGCTACCTTCCGCCTCGTCGTCGTTTACGGCAGGGCTTACGTCGTCCGCTACCGCCGCGCATTCCAGACCCGCGACGTCTTCGCCATTTGGGGCATCGTCCAGCTCCTCCGTCGATACCCTGGCCGTATCCCCGACCTCGACCTCATGTTCGAATGCAACGACTGGCCGGTTGTCCGAGCCTGGCTCTACAAACCATTTGCAAGGAATGGCACTGCGCCGCCACCGCTCATTCGATACTGCAGCGACGAGTACAGTTACGACATCGTCTTCCCGATTGGTCCTTCTGGGGTTGGTAAATCAATGGCTAAGCAAAGAGTTACAATATCCTTGCAGCTTTCGTGCAATGTTGATACAAGGATATAAAGCCTTGGGACGGTCTTGCAAGGATACAATATCCTTGCAGCTTTCGTGCAACATAAAGCCTTGGGACGGTCTGAGGGAGGAGATAAAGGAAGGAAACAAGAAGACGTAGTGGTTGGATAGAGAGCCATTTGCTTACTGGAATGGTAATCCGGCAGTGGCCTCCGTCCGGCAGGACCTTCTCAAGTGCAATGTATCCGACAAGCACGACTGGAATGCGCGCTCTATGAGCAAATCTGCTTCTTTTCATGATCTTTCTAGTTTTCTACTATGTCTAGAATGAAGTTGCTGACACTGATCTTTGTGTAGGATTGGGGTCGCGAGGTGCAAAAGGGATTCAAGGAGTCGGATCTTGCTAACCAGTGGCATCACAGGGACCTGCCGATACCGATAGCTATCCGCCGATGCATTAGGATATCACCAATGTTTGCATGGATTTGTGTAGATATAAGATATACATCGAGGGATCAGCTTGGTCGGTGAGCAAGATGTATATATTGGCGTGCGACTCAATGACGCTGCTGCTGACGCCGAAGTACTACGACTTCCTCACCAGAAGGCTGATGCCGGTGCAGCACTACTGGCCGATCAAGATGGAGGACAAGTGCTGGTCTATCAGGTATGCTGTGGATTGGGGCAACTCCCACAAGCAGAAGGTAAAGATTGGGCAGTAGCTGCATGCAGTAATATATGACACTTCTCTTCATCCATGCCTTCTTCCTCCCTTCTTCATGAATCAAAGCACCCAGCCTAATAAAATCCAAACAGGCACAAGCCCAGCAGTCTCAATTTTGTAGTTGTTAGACATGTTTATTCTTATTCATCAGACATATTGAACTGAATCTATTTGAAAACCTTAAACAGGCACAGGACATCAGAAGAGAAGCGAGCGACTTCATGCAAGAGAAGCTGAAAATGGACTATGTATATGACTACATGTTTCACCTTTTGAACGAGTATTGCGAATCTGTTGAGATACAGGCCCAGGAAACCTCCGAGATCAATTGAATGGCGCTTGGAGCCGATGGCATTTGCTGAAAAAGGGAGGAAGAAGACATTCATGATGGATTCCACGGTGAATGAGACTCACGATTCTAGCCCATGCTCTTTGCCGCCTCCCTTCAGTCCCGTGGAGCTTGCTATGACGCGGAGAAGGAAAGAAAACAATTTCAAGCAAGTTGAAATGTGGGAGGGGAGATCAGGAAAAAGCCACTGGTTCTTGAGCCCTAGGTTTAGGTTTTTATTCCAAACTTAATTCCAACTTTAATTGTGATAATTGTCGATTAGTGAGTTTTTATTTCAAATTAATTTATAAAAGAAACATAAGCAAACTTGAGCTTAATAGTGGGAATATTTCATTAAGATATGGAGAAAATCATGATCTCCATAAGTTTGGGAAACATTCAAATTTAGAATGAATGAGATTTTGAAGTTGATGAGAAGTGGTTGTTGTTGATTTTTCATGAGCCATGAAGATCAGAATCTCGATTTTGTAATGCATTAGGAAGAAATGTCTTTTTTAAAAGGATAAAAATTACATTAACTATAGAATTACTAACGTGCAAATATTAATTATGTAAAATGTTGATGGAGTCCAATTCGTTAGTGATTTTGATCCGAAAATCTTTGAGATTTTCATTCATTAAGTTATCTTTTTCAACAATTTGTAAAAGGTAGCAAACCATGAAAAAAAATCAAAGCAATCGCGGTCACGTTCAAATAAGCAGATATCACAATTAACATAGTGAAAAAAAGTTGATTATTAATTTTATTATTTTGTTATTTATAAGACATCGAAACGGTTCAATATATTTGAGAATCCGTGATTCGGCCATAATTTTGCCGGATTTTTAATAATGAATTACCACAAATTTTAAATTTTTTGAAATTGTTCTGTGGGCAGGACACCTGTCAAATTCCGCAGACGTTTGGTCTCACTTGGATCTTGACCTATGCAGTTGGTTGTTCTTTAGAGACGGAAAACTGCTTACAGCATCAAGGGGGTTTCATATAATTCTTTTGTGGATTCTCTGGAAGTAGGTCATATGGATGTCCAGGGAAACACGTTTTCTTTTGGAATTCTTCTACTTGAACTACTCAGCGGAAGGCCTTCATATTGCAGAGACAGGGGAAGCTTGTTGGATTGGGTAAGCAACCTGCTCATTCATCACCTTGTAACATCTGCATGTATAGGGTGAAATAGCTAAAAGTTCATGGATTGTCTCTCTCGTTATCAGAAAGTTCTCCTTTACCTTAGAGATTACTGAGATTATTGTAAATTATTTAACAAAGAAGGAGACATTAACTCTGACATCATTCTTTCTTGCTAAGAAGGTGCTACTGCAGAATCCTTAAAAAACTTGAGTTCTGGTGGCTTTTGCCGAAAACTAGCTACCGCATAATAGTTTATTTTTTGTTCTTTAGCAAATTTCATTCGGTCTTGGATTAATGGAATGCAGATACAAACAATGTGCATACTGAATTCCAACTATTAACTATCCTTCAAACAATACTTGTGCAGCTCAGTAACTTAATCCATTTTTACATCAGAATTCATGTGAAATGCTAATATTCCTAAACTACTACTGTGAAGTGAGCGAATGCCTGCAGAATCCTGAGAAGGTGTGCGAGCTGGTAGGCCCACAATTGAAAGATGTGAAACCTAATGACCTCTGTGTAGTATGCAGTGTGATAGGTCTCTGTGTCGAATCAGAAGCATCAAAGAGACCATCGATGCAAATAGTTACCGCCATGTTGGAAGGTGGGATTGAGACTTCACCAGCGGCTCTTCTGAAGGACTCTCTATTAGCATGGGCAGATCTGACCTTCTCACCCTAGTTTTAGGATGTAAAGATTGAACACAAGTAAATCATTTCATATTTACTTTGCCTTTTTGGTCTTAGTCTTTCTTTTCTTGGAACAGGGCTGAGTTCTATATATTGCACAATTTTCATATCCGGCTTTACTGTACTAATTTGGTTGATCAGTGAGCATCAAGATCACTTACATTATATGCAAGGAGAAAGAGAAAAAAGCTATAGAAATTTGATGATATATCGGATCAAATAAACCGGATCAAAAACTCGAAGTCAGATGGTCCCAAAACAAGCTCATCTTGGGATATTTACAATTCACTAAATCCATAAAGAATCGCTCCAAGGTGAGCCGTGAAGTTCGGTAATCTCGGTATGTAAATAATTCAATCGATTATCTGAGTGTTTATGGATATTTTACCATTCAAAAAACAATTCCAAAAGTTTGGAATTCATAACAATTAGTTATGACAAAATCTAGTGCGTCACGGCTGAAATCGAAGAATTTCGAATATGTTAAACCATTTTTGCACACTATAAATATTAGAGTATTCATTAAAATAAGAAATTAATATCAATTTCTTAAATATATTCTTTAATTTTTTCCATGACTAACTCAGGCATCGAAGTGGTCGCCGCTGAAGAGTTTCTAATGGTCCTCTTTAAGGTGTTTCTCCTTGTAGATTAATAGAAAGATGATCTAACGAATCGTGATTTCGAGGAGACTCTCAGACCAAAGTTAGTGGCTAATCGGACTTCTACAATAATTAATATTTTCATTGAGATTTGTTTTGCCACTTTTTTTTATTAAGTTGGAGAATTTTGGTGTCCAACAATGCCTTTAAGAACCGCGAGAGCATCATCCAGGAATTAAGTTGGGGATAGATAGTTATGATCTTAGCAAAGTCTCACAACTCCTTGAGAGCATCAGCCAAGCAAAAATAATAAGCCAACCTGACAGTTCCGCCACTAGTGCAACCACAGCCCTGGGGCATCCCCCTAGCAACTATCCTCGAGATACTGGTTGGACCCTTGTATACTATGAGTATGCAAAAACTCCAAATCTTGGTCACCATTGTTCAACAAATGATCTAGTTGCTGAAGATTCAAGCGTAAGCCATACAAAATCTTGAAGCCCAACAAGTACAAAATTAGGCTTAACTAACGGAGAACCTTCAGGCTTAGTATGCCTAGTAACAAGCTCAAGTTCAAGCTTAGGTGCATGCATCGAACTAACAATACGAGCTGCAACCATATGCAGCAAGCAAAGCATGCCCCAATGAAAAGCATCATTTGAGCTACCAAAATCTAGCAATGGGGCATCATATGGTCACTTGTTTGATGTCTCACTTCAATATTAAGTATCGAGGGAGTGAAGGATACGACCCTACCTACGACTTGGTTGTTGAGTCCACATATCACACCAACAATACCTAGACTTCGACTAAAGACATATTAGGAAGTTAGAGGGAGGCTGTACTACAAATAGTTCAGGAGAGGCTTGGGGCAAGAGTTCAACTGAACCAAGTAAGGTATAATGCCCCTTTAATTGCTTAAATAGTCTACTCTCCTGTGCAGCCAAAATTTAGACAACCTCTTTGTGAGATATACAATGGCTTAAAGGATTCAGTGGACTATGTCAGCACTTTTAGAAATACCATAATGTTGCAAGGAGTGAAGGACTCCATCATGTGCAAAGGTTTCTTAATGACACTATAAGATCTAACTCGAGCCTAGTTTTTCGATCTATCAAGGTACTTTGTGGCTTGTTTTGATGAACTAGCAGACAAGTTTGTAGAACCATTTATCTCACTCATACCTCAATGTAAGAATCTCTCCACACTTCTAACACTAAAGCAGAAGGAGAGAGAAAGAAAGTATCCAACCTAATTTAATAAAGCTAGATTAGAGGTAACTAAGCTAAATAGTTCTATATTTCTCCCTATAGCAATTAATGGGATACGCTAGACCTAGGTGGCCTATGAAATGACACGCTAACCACCTCAAAACTCGGGAAGTTCATCCAACATGCTAGAGAACACATTGACACCAAAGAAGTGATGTTAGCTTAAAGGAAATTTGAGGAAAGTAGGAAGCCAAAGAAGGATACCCAAAATGTCAAATTCCTTAAGCTAAAGAAGCGAAAAATTGAGCAATGAGAGCATCGGGTCAACTTTTAAGCATACACTCCCTTGAACAACTCAATAGCCAAAGTGTTAGCTCAGATTGAGCACAAGGAATATCTTAAGCAACCCTTGTCTCTTTGATCCAATGAGCAAAGGCAAGACAAATTCAGATACTGTCACTTTCACATAGGCCATACCACGACACTAAGGTGTGTGAATATCTTAAAGATAAAATTAAAAGATTCATTAGGGAATGTCACCTCGGGTAGTTTGTTAGAAGGGGTATAAGAGTTGAAGAGACTCGAGGCTAGGAAGAAAACCAACAAGGGTCGCCTTGAAGAAATTTCACCCCTATACTCCACAACCCTCCAGTCAAATAACATCTCAACATGATCCTCATGGGACCCTCAAGTCAAAGTGAATCCTTAGCATCAGCTAGTAAATGCTAGACAACCATTGGAGGGTAGGGAGAGGTGAAGAGGTAATATTGTGATCCAAACTTTAGAGGCATAATTTTCTCAGCAAAAGACTTAGGAGTCTCAATACCTCGAATGACGTGCTAGTGATCTCACTGATCCTTGACAACTACACCACATGACATATCATAATAGATAATGAAGTTTGACAAATATTTTATTCACTTGAGCTTATGACCAGATGAAGACAGAGCAGAAGCTAGTCATATATCAAAATGCTCACTAGATTTATAGATGAGTTGGTTACTCTACTTGGTATGATTGACTTGCTCCTAACAATGGTAGAGAGCCCTAAGAGCATTACAATTAAGTCTAAGTTTATGGTAGTTCAAACCCATTCAGCTTACAATATCATCTTGGGTCATCTAGCTCTTAATTAGCTCTAAGTGGTAGTCTCGACTTTTTATTTAGTTATGAGATTTTCAACTAAAAATGACACAAGTGTGTTAAAGTAGTTGTTGTAACCCAACTCCTATTTTAATTTTGACTGGAGTTAGAGTTGGACTTTGAGATTAATTTATGATTAATAGGGTCCAATGTGGAATAGAAAAGGGCTAAAAATTCAAACCCAAAATGCTGAACTGGTTGACCAATTCTGTGGGTGAGAACATGGGAAAACTCTCATTCGGATGATCGGTTCATCAATCAGTCAACTGATTTGGGTTGCGATATGTGAATTTGGAAATGAATCTTTCTCTAAATTTAGCATCAATCAAAAGAATTTTTTATTAGAGATTGCAACCTCAAAATATATTAGTCAGAGATCCAAATATGAGAGCGAAAGACAAGAATATATCTATCAAATCTCAAATTCAGATCAATCAATGATCCAATTAATAATCCTCTCAAACCCTATAAAAAGAGGGCTATAGAACATGAAGTTAACAGAATTCAACATCAATTATTGGGTAGATTCTACACGAATTGAAAGAGAAATTTTGAAGGAGATCTTGTCTTCAAGGAGGAGAGCAAGAAAATATCATCAAGAAATCAAAAAGATGTGAGACTTCGATCCTTTCCCTGCCTTTTTCTTTTGTTACTCTTTCTCTTCTCATTCCCTGTGAGATCTCCTCTTTCTCATGCTTCTGCTGCTGCCCCCCTCCTCCTCTTCCAATGCTAGAGTCACCTACTGCCTCGCTCTTCTCTAGCTGCCATTCATCTTGTTTGCAAATACACAATTGCCCAAATTCAGACTACCAAACCAAGAAGGATCAGATGCCAAACTATACTATGAGTGTTCCCCTATGCCTATCAACATCGTGGCTACTTGTGGCTTCGCTCTTTTTCAAGTCAAAATACATGGCTACCTGCACTCGGATAACCCAACCTAGATGGACTAGATGCCTGAACCACACTGCAGGAGCCTACCTTGCCCCATCAACACTATGGCTATCTACGATTTTTTGCATCGGCGAACTCCATCACCACCACGGCCCCCCTCCTTTGTGCATCAATGACCACCATCACCACCATGGCCACTCGTGGCCCCTTGTGCCACCTCTTGCAGATTTTGAATCCCACCATTAAGTCCTTTGAAGATGAAGAAAAGATAATGGCAAAAACTCACCTAAACTAGAATGAGAAAAAAAAAAGGAACTAAAATAATTAAAATTCACAACTGGACTATAAACTAGCCTTGGGGATTGCAATTATTTGGGTTATAAGGCCAGTCTTTGGGCTTGCAAAACCTCTATAAGCTAGGCTTTAGACTCACAATCATTTGGACAATAGGTTAGTCTTCCGACTAGCCCTAATGATACCCTGTGGGCTCTTGAATAAAAAATTGATCAGCATAAAATTGATACTAATGACTTGATCACATTGGGCCTAAGCCTATTTGGCTAAGACAAATAGAGAAAATCAAATCAACTCAAACAAAGGAACAGACAAACCAAAATAGAAAAAAGCAGGTAGACTGGAACTAGTCCAATTAGGTAGAAATGCCCCACAGTGGGATGATCGGTATTTGCACTAGTCATCCGGTTCTATTAAAACAAAAACCACACATATTCATAGCCGGTCAACCAGTACGCTAATGGGTCATCATTTCAGTCAGAAAATTGACAACTTGGGTTCATATTCAGTCCAAATTGACTTTAGTTTTGATCAACCTAAACTTGGGTCAATTCAGAATTAGACCAAGTTAACTTGAAATGAAAACAAGGTTCGAGTTGGATTCCAATCAAGTCAAACAATTTGATCTAAATCAAAATAAGTTTGAATTGAAACTACATTTGACTCAACTCAAAATAAATTTGAATTAAACTCTAATTGAGTTGAATCATATTTGAATCCTGATCGAGTCAAGTCACACAAATTTGAATGGAGTTCGAATCATGTCCTAGCTAGGCCAAGCTAAGTTTGAACCTAGACCCAATCGGCTAGAACCGAGTCCTAACTGAGCCAAGACGAGTTCAAACCAAACCCAATTAGGTCAAAGTAAATTTGAACTAAGCCCAATACGGTCAAGACAAATTTGAGCCAAACCTAATCAGATCAAGCCAATTTTGAATCCCACACTATTCAGTCTAAATCAAGTTCAAATCAAATCTGAGTCAAGTTAAGACAAGTTCAAATAGAACCAAGTTAGGCCAAACTAAGTCCCAATAGGTATGTTGAGCCTTTGGCAGCTCTCAAAAGCTATACCAAACCCCATAAGTAGTGAGTGATGCTACCAGCCTGATCAAAACTAAAGCAAGTTTGAATAGAATTAAACTAGGTCAAACTGAGTTTTGCTAGATGTACTACCAAAGCCTTTAGTAACACTCCAAGACTATGCCCAATCCTATGAGCAATGAATAACACTTCAAATCAAATAAAGTTATTGCTAATGTCTCATTGGCTAATGAAAATACTTCAAACCAAATAAAGTTATCGCCAATTCCTTATTAGCTAATAGAAATTCTTCAAATCAAATAAAGTTATCACCAATGCCTCATTGACTAATGAAAATACTTTAAACCAGATGAAGTTATTGCCAACGCCACTAGGCTAACAGAAATACTTCAACCAAGGAAGTTATCGCTAATGCTACCAAGCTAATGGAAACACTTCAACTAGAAGAAGTTATCGTCAATGCTCAAGCTAACGGAGACACTTCAGGCTAATCCTACTAAGCCATCAGTACTGCAATCCAATGAAGTTATCACCAATGCTCAAAATTATTGGAAATACTTCAAACTTCTCACATCTTCTTTCATATCTCACCAGATGATGCTATCAACAGTTGTCGAGGATCAAGTCAAGACCTATCTAAGTCATACGTTATATGGTCTAGCGCATAGGAGTGAGGCAGCAACACATATCAGAGTTTTTTTTTCCATTCCTTTTTTTTATTGTTATATTTTCTATAATTTCATGTAAAAATTTATTGTAAAGTGAGGATATGCCCTTACTTAAATCATGTACCATTTCTAATATCAATTATATGATACTTTCTTCTTTTCTTTTTATGTCTCTATTTTATTAGTTTGGTTTTTTAATTTAGCAGATTTTCGATAATTATTGGGATAATTAACAATAAAAGTTTACGCCTGTTAAAAGTCAATGTTCCTATAATACCTTATTATGCACTTAAACTAGTATACTTTGATTTGTGTATCGAGGTCACTTTTTGGGGTCTCCGGTATCCCGGGCTTTTGATTTTGATATTGCAAATTCTAGCATATCTAATGAGACTTGATTTCTCCTCCAAGCATAGAAATCGAGGTAATATAATAGAAATATTGATAAGGTAGAATTACAGTTAAAGATTAATTAATTACATTCTCCTTTATAGAAGAAAGCATTACATAGCATCAATAAAGAGTATCTCCACCCCAACCTACACCATCATCTTAAGGGAAGGATCAGATGTCATTTACATCAGTCGATGGTCATTGCAAGAGTAGTCAAAGTTCAAATTGAGTTCAAAACTATCTCTGAGGTAGTCCAGTTCAAGAAAGCCCTCGCTACTATGATGACTAATGTTGCTATCATACAAGACAAGCTTGCTTCTTGCCTTCCGTCAAGGGAAAAAAAGGTTAATTTGATGAAGAGCCAAATGCTATGACTTAACCAGTAAGGGAATTTATCTTCCAGAGGTTGGGTCTAAAGCAACGCTTAGTCTTCGATCGCCTTCACCCCACTCCCAATAAGGGGCAGTTAAAATGTATGGACAAAGAAGAACTCATTTTAATCATCACAAGCAACTGTTGAAATTTTTAGCTAACTTGAAAAGCCTACCCCTTAGATGAAGATGGTCATTACCATTCTCACCTCTAACTCTTTTTCTCCATTATATATTTTATAAAAAAAGTAAAAGCAAGTCAAAATGGCATAATTCTACCTCAAGACTGTGGCAAAGGGGCAAATAACCTCAAATCCAAAATTTTCTTTTAAAGTTTATCAATACTTATTTTGTTATCACAAGAAATTGTAAATGATTTCAAGACATGTTTTTCCTTTTCAAGACATTCCAACTCCTTCTTGTGATCACAAGAATTAGTAGATAGTTTTAAGATATAAAAATCATTTTCAAGTGAAAGCAATTTATCTTTCGAGGAAGAGTATTTATGAAGCAATTTCTCATGTCTAGCATATAGATCCTCAAATGCTTCTTCTAATTCTTTGAAATTTAAATCACTTACCTCATGCTCATTACTTTCATCTGTCCTTTTTCTTCTTCTTCACTTGAGCTTGAGAGGATAACTCTCTTGTTTCTACTTTCTTCTCTCTTGAAGCTTTTCATTTTTCCATCTTATTTTCCTCTTTATCATCATCTATTCTCAATTCTTTAAGGTGCATCTCATAGTTTAATAAAAAAAACTTATGAGTTCTTCAAGTGGGAGCATCTTGAGGTCCTTTGCTTTTTGAATAGCCTTCACTTTTGGCTCCCATGAGCTTAGCAAGGACCTAAGGACCTTTCTCACAACTTCTTCATTCGTATAAAATTTTCTTAGAGAATGTAGGCTAGTCAAAATCTCTATAAAATAGGAAAGCATATCTAATATGGATTCAAAAAAACATATTTTGGAAGACTCAAGCTTATTTACAAGAGATGAGATTTTCAAATCTTTTATTTTGTCAATCCCTTCATGAATAAGTAATAAACTATTCCATATATCATGAGCGACTTCAAAAGATGAGATTCTTTTAAAGAACAATGAACTATATTTATGACTTTGGCATTTGTGGACTCTAGTTTTTTCTCATTTCTAGTCCACTCTTGATATAGTTTAGGAACCTCCACACCATCAATTTTCTTGGTGGGCGAAGAGTACCCATTCTCTATCAAGTTCTAAAGATTAAAGTCAATGCTCTTGACAAAAATCTTAAAATAAAATTTTCAAATACTACAGTTGGTTCTATCAAAGTAAGGAAGACAAAAAATGGATTGATCCTCTTAACAATGAGGTAAACTATAAAAATTGCCATAGTAGAAATTCTTCAAAAATTCAAGGTTGTTAAATCACAAATTCGAGAACCAAAATCTGATACCAATTAAAAGCAAATATGGCTTAAGAGAGAGAGTAAATTAGGTTTAATAAGAATAATGATAGCCTTTTACAATCTAAACTAGTTCACAACTCAAAGACAAAACCACAAGTCCACAAACAAGAAATTAAATCATGAATGCAATAAAATAAATAGACAAGGAAAAACAATTTTTACATGATTTAGTGACTAACAACGCCTACTCCATGGCCCTTGTCTCGATCTTGGGGACTTTAACTCTCTACTAGAGTCGTCACTTTTTAAGGTGAAGCCAAGCTTTTATACCAAACTCCAAACCAGAGTATCACTTCCTTCAGTGGAACCATGCCCACACAACACTTATTCTAATCGATAAGAGTCAACTCTTACACCAGGAATTTGATCTCTTAAACACTCCAAACACTCTTGGAGTAATTGACAAGTGAAAATGATAAAAATAAAGTACAAATTACCTCTCTACAATAGCCTCTCAAAATGAGTACAAGGACAAGAAGATATGAAAGTTGAAGATCGAAGTTTAGAGAAAATTGAAGGTTAGAGGCTTGGGAAAGGTTGTTTCTTTTCCTTAGAAAATAATCAGAGATGTAAAAGTTCTCAACTAAACAAGCTCCAAGCCTTTATATGCTCATTGATGAGAGAGCTAGCCATTACATGCTAAGCTCTATCGCGTTCTAACACCTGACACTATAGAGTTCGGATGTTCAAACCTTCCAATGGTTAAAAATGAATTAGCCATTATAAAAGATGTCATAGGTATAGACACTTGAAGCTATAGTATTGCTATAGTATCGCTACAATGTTGGACTCCTGAACAAGACATCGAACTTCTGAACTCTGAACATAAAAAATCTAGAAGTTAGAACTTGGCATCTAATCCTGAGCTTTGAGCATCCCAAATATGTTAGTATTTTAAAGTTTTTTTTGATAGGTTCGGTCATCAAAACCCTAGATTTCAAGCATCTGAAGTTAGCAAAAAAACTATTATTTTATTATGACTTCAATTCCATGTTGGACATCTTCTCAAACTAACCTTGGATAAGTAATAAGCAGTGAAGGCATTCCAAGATGAATTTTGAGTATTAGCCAAAGCTCTAAACTAAGTATTCAAAAAATATATCTTCAACTCAAACAACTAGTGAAAATTCTAAACCTAGTGAGCCAACTTTGACATCTTGAGCCTTCTTTAAGCCATCTTCAAATCTTCAAGTTTCATCCGTTGATGCACCATCACCGCTTCATCTTCAATATTGTCTTTATGTCTATCCACACTTGAGGCTTCCAAATGAGTTTGATCTTCATTTGGAACTCAGCTTGGCTACAAGATACACATGCTTAAGAATTTATCAAATACATGATTTGATCATCATTAAAATTACAAAGGGCAACATCTCTTATAGATGAAAACCATGAAAATATAGGCTCTTCGCAAGTGCCTCTGCCATCAGTAAGGAATACTCAATCTCTGATTTTAGGGATCCTTGATAATGCCAACATACATACAACAATATGTGCAATGAATGGTGGTTGCACAATTGAGATAAGAAAGTAAGATGGAAAGGAAAAATGATGTTGACAAACCATACCTTAGTTATCATGACCAAGTGTCATATGCTAGGTACTATACAATGCCTAGCTTCAAACAATTTAATGGCATGGGTAACCTAAAATAATATATAACTCACTTCATGACTCTATGTAGGGATTCAAGTAATAATAATTCATTGTTACTCTGCCAATTTTCAGCAAGTCTAACTAGAGTAGCATTTGAGTGGTATGTTAGTTTGCAATCAAAGTTCATACAAACTTGATCACAAATGAAAGAGGCCTTCCGAATTAGGTTTGGGGGAGTTAGCGATAAGATGACCATTATAGGCCTCATCTTAACACCAAAGTGTGATAATGAAGTAGTCTTTGACTATATCGTGTGATGGAGAAATCTCAATATCAAGTGTGAACAACTCATGAACTAGTTTAATGCTGTAAATTTGGTACTCAGTAACATAAAGAGGGATTGGATGATATCCTACTTAAGTACTTCTTCCATTCACACTTTCCAAACCTTATCATACAAATCAAGAAGTTAAAAAGGATTGGCACACCATTCTTCACTAGTTCACATAATTTCAAACTAGGTAAAGATAGGGTAAAGCATAGAGAGTCTTCTAAAAATATGAGGGCAATATTCACAAAAATTGATTAGAAGAAACCTCTTAATCCCACCATGAATAGATGTAACTCTTAGAAACTATTAACTCTTGGAGGAGATAGAGAGGTAGAAACATCTGAAGATCTCCAATAGAGACTCATGAAGAAATATTCTTTTAAAAGAGAGAGAGTAGGCAAAATTTTTTAAGATGCTCTGAAATTGGACCTTCAACTACTAGAATGTAGAAAGCCAAATGAATTCAACAAAAAGGATAGCCCAAACTACTACCCTTATCATAGAATCTTGAGTCATACCCTTGTAGATTGCTTTATATTCAATAGGTTGAAAAGAAATATCAAGAGGACAAACTGACCTCTCTCAAATTCAGCCTTACTTTAAACACCCATTGAATACATCAATCACATTATTATATTCAAGATATATAAGCCACTTGTTGAATTCCTTTTTGAGAAAGAAGATAGCCCACATTGGAACAAAAACGCCTATGGGAGATCTATATCTCTAAAAGGTTGAAGAAACTAATAAAGAAGATGGCTAAAAATCCTAAAAATCCTACAATGGTGATAGAGAAAGCCTCATCAGAACAATCTTCCCCACTTGTTTGGAACATCAAGTAGAAAAAGAACAAAAATAAGAAAAAAAAGTTGATTCATCCAGATAAATACATGGCTAAGAAATCAGCCATCTAAATATACATTAATACCATGAAAGAATATATCTAAGAGGAAAGAAACCAAGTAACTCTTACATAGTTTCTCTTTGATGAACTCAAAGCACTACTTCGAGGCACTGACACTGAGAATGGGGAAGAAAGACTCCCAGTGGCAACATGTGCTACCATTTTTATTATGGGAAACACACAATCGAGCCAATCATCGAAACCTTCCTATCACTTTGATGACGATGAAGTTTAAGGCACAAGGTGGGAGGGAACAAATGAATTCATGGAGCATATCACTGATGAGATGAAGGTTCCTATGGGTCTTCCAGAGGGCTATCACCAAGACAACTACATCAAAGAATGGTTTTCCCATGAATGTGATTATGACATACTCAAATTATAGCTAAACACTGCAAAAGATATAGCCATAACTAACATAAAGTTTGTTAGAGGACAAATACAAGTACTAAATGAATGCACGCAAACTATGGTTTCCCATGTGGAAGGCATGTCAAGTGTAACTACCATGCTTTGTGAAGAAATTGAGAGGATAAATAAGATGGTAGTAGAAAAAGTAAATCTACACAAAAGACCCTATAGGAGTAGCAAGGAATCACCTACTAATCCTTCTTGGGACCAGAGTGATCATTTACACCATCTATCCTAAAAATGGTTTAAGGAGAATAAACACTCTCAATGACAATCACTTGAATCGATTGCTTCTTATTGCATGGTGACTCACACGGTCAAGGTAAATGTTGATGAGCGATCATCTCGATCACCATCAAATAATCTAGCAGTAAATGCTTAATCTACTAGGTTTCATGAGGTCCCAATCTAGAGCCCATATAAGGGTGTCCTCTACCAACTTTAGAAGAATTATGTGTAAGATATGGATAATAAATATCAAAGTCAAAACAACTCTATGACTGCTTCAAGAAGCCCTACGCTAGTAAATGCCAAAAGAGGAGGCAGACATTTTGAGAATAATTAAACAAGCTAATGCTAGAACCTATTTAGCTCCTACAACAAGTCAATCCAAATATTCACAGAAGAAATATCCTAAATATAAGGTCCTAAATAAAATCATGTCAACTGACAAAATAGAAGAGTTTATTCAAAGGGTATCTAAAGATCTCTCTATAAGGAAGTCCCCCATGCCTAATTTTGATATTGAGTGGGGTGATTATCAGTCAAATGTATCCTCCCAAGCTATCCAGAAGAACTACGAACCAAGGCAGGGACCCACTACCTCCTATCACATATCAATCTTAGTAGTGACTCTAAAAAAGACCCTTAGTGGTCCCACAATGCTAGAATTTGACTAAGAAATGCAAGCTAGGTACATCTCAAAGGTGGGAAGATGTTACCTCCAAGGCAAGCTCCAATGCCAAGAGGTAAGAACATCTCTAAGGACAAAGATAAAGAAAAAAAAATTGAAATAAATGAGGATATCAAGCCTTTACAAGTGAACCTATACTCAAGAAAGTGGAATACAATATAGCAGCTCATCTCAAGAAGATCCTTATTAGGCTGAGTGTATTTAATGCCCTAATGATGTCGTAGTAGCTTGAAGATACATTAGTACACATCTTACAAAATTCAACTGACTAGCAAGTATACTTCAATGAAGAGAAAATGGAGCCTTTGTATGCATGACAAACTTTTATCATCACCTCACAAATGAAGATCTACTACAAGGAACAACAGAGCATAATAAGTCATAATATGTCACAGAGAATAGTAATGGGATTAAAGTAAACCACATCCTTATTAATCTAGATTCCTCAGTCAACTTAATGATTTTCTGTACTCTAAGAACTCTAGCTTTGGATGTATGTCACCTGTTGTTCAAAATTATAACTATTCAAGAGTTTAATCAAAATAGCCAAAGAGTTCTGAGAGTCATAACCACATCTCTTAAGGTAGGCTAATCAATGACTAATGTCAAATTCTATGTGATTGACATTGATGCATCATATAAGGTATTATTAGGAAGGCCAAAATTATATAAAAATAAAGTGGTGCCATCAACCTTACATCAATTCCTCAAGTATTTTGAGGAGGGTGAAGAATGTCGAATTAATGGGGATATACATCCTTTTGATATCCATGAGGTATATTATGATGATGTGAAATATTATCAAAGATTCTATGTTGATAAGAGGTCTAGTTTTATTAGTCAAGTAAAGAAGAAGATTGCTAAACTGATTTTTGCTCCTCCTCATCTAAGGAGTGATATAGACTCGTCAAATGAAGAAACTTTATAATTTCATCTTGGTGGTTATTCTTTTGATGAAGATGATAATGTGAGTCAAACAGAAAATACTCTTCTTATTACAAAAGTCTCAGAAGGCTTACTTAAGTTATTAGATAAGCTAAATATCAATGTCATGAAAGGACTAAACACTTTTTATATTCTCCCGTGACACAAGGGAGAAAAAGAGATATTGTTCTTCAAGACAATCCCCTATATCCCAAGTATACACAAAATCCTGGAAAGTAAGGATCCAAAGGGTGATAATGACTAGCAACCAGTGGTCATACCTAAATATTTTTCGAATTAGCTTCGTCAAGTAATCAAGAAATCTGGCTAAAAACTTCAACAAACAAAGGAACAAAGTTGTTTCTTCAAAAATCTATAAGACCCACCTCAAGAGTGTGCTTACATTCTTGGAAGAGGAAATAAGAAATTTAGAGGACTAGGTTATATTGTTCCAAGCACCCATAAATACCCCATGGTCATCATTGGACTTTTATTGATAATGAGGCTAATCAAATATCCTTAATGTCTTATGACATACGAACTATATTATTAAATCCTGAAGAAAGAGGGCATGATACAGCTGAAATACCCTCGAAGCCAAAAGAGGAATCTTTGCTAGGTCCCATTCAACATTCGAACCACTTGGTCAAGACATGATCCTCAAACCAAAAGAAGTTCCACCAAAACTCAAAAACAAGAGGAAAGCCACAATTGATGAAATAATGGAAATCAACTTCAATTCAGAAGAAGACCCCAACCCAACCTTTGTCAACACATAGTTCTTAGAGGAAGACCAAACCCAACTCAAAGCAGTGCTTAAGGAGTAGATTGATTGCTTTGTATAGAGCTATAGAGAGATGCTTGGACTAGATCCTAAGGTTGCGGTCCATAAGTAGCTATCAATCCCAAACTTCTACCCATTAAACTAGCACCTAAGAGGATAAAACTCGACTTGGAGCAAAAGGTGATAGAAGAGACAAAGAAACTGATTGAAGCAAGCTTCATTAGAGATGAGTACCTAGATAGTATAGCAAGCATAGTACTAGTCAAGAAGAAGAATGACCAAATTTATATTTATGTGGATTATAGGGACTTGAACAAAGCATGCCCTAAGAATGACTTTTCATTATCAATAATGAAGATTATGATTGACAGTACAACCGATTTTAAAATATTTTCATTTATAGATAGTGTTTCAAGGTACAACCAAATCATGATGCATCTTGATGATGAAAAGCATATAATTTTTAGGAGACCAATTGGCATCTATTGCTACAACGTGATGCCCTTCAGACTTCAGAATATGGCTTATCAAAGAGCCACGACCCAAATTTTAGATGACTTCACACACTAGCTAATGGAGCATTATGTGGATGATTTGGTAGTCAAATATAAGTCTAAGGATAATCACATCCAAGACCCAAGAATGATTTTCAATTGCCTTATAAAATATAACTTAAAGATGAATTCTATAAAATGTGCCTTCAGGATATCATCAGAAAAATTTCTTGGCTTCATTGTCAAACACTGAGGGATTAAAATTGATCCATTTAAGATCAAAGCCATCTTAAATATGCCACGGTCTAGTAACTTGAAATAGTTGAGGTCACTTCAAGACCGACTCACATATATAAGGAGATTCATTTCAAACCTTTAAACAATGCAAGCCCTTCTCCAAATCAATGAAAATATATGCTCTATTCATATGAGATTAAGAATGTCAACAAGCCTTTGAAGAGATTAAGCATGATCTCTTAAAGCCATGTAGTCTTGGTGGCACTTGTGCTTGATAGATCCTTAATCTTGTATATGGCCTCAATGGAAGAATCCATGGGGGCACTTCTCACCCATAATAATGAGGAAGGTAAATAAAATATACTTTACTATCTAAGTAAAATGCTAGTGGGGGTAAAGAGCAACTATTCTCCTATTAAAAAGTATTATCTGGTGCTCATATTCTTGGTCAAGAAGTTTAGACATGATCTAGTCTCTTATCAAGTCATTTTAATATCAAAGTTTGACCCCATTAAATACTTGATAATTAGGCCCATTCTCATTGGAAGACTAACAAAATGGGCTTTAATTCTCATGGAGTACAATATCAAGTTCACTCCGCAAAAGATAGTTAAAGGGCAAGTCCTCGTTGATTTTCTCATATCTCATCCAGTGCCAGATAACTCTTCACTGAGTTGCGAACTCCCCAATGAAAAGATTCTTTTTATCAAAGAAGAAGAATCTTACTAGAAGCTATACTTTGACGGGGCATCATCCATTAGGTCAGATATCAGGCCAAAGCTTCTACAAATCAAATTAAGCATTAGACTCATATTTTTCACTTCGAATGAAACCATTATATGATATTCCTACTCTCTCTCAAGATTATGCACAAACAATGAGGTTGTATATGATGCCCTAATTGCAAAATTAGAAATGACTCTCAATATGAGGATAATACACCTACATATTTTTGGTGATATCAACTAGTCATCAGTAAAATTAATGGCAAATATAAGGTCTACAAATCCAAGCTACTAAAGTACCACAAGAAAGTTCAAGAACTCATGGGACAAATTTCACCTATTCAAATAACTAAAGTCCCTTAGCCCATCAATGCGGAAGCTGATTTCCTAACCAAGATAGCTAAGTCATTGGCTGATCCTGATCAAGGAGAAATTTCAATCATAGTTTGTAGCAAACAAGTCATAAGCTTGATTTTTCGCATCAAATATGAAAATACTATATTTAAAGTGATAAAGGAGGTAACAAATTAGAGAATACCATTCACTGACTACTTTAAAAATAGAGAACTCCCAGAAAGTAACTAAACACGGATACAACTCAGGAAGAGGGCTACGCACTTTTTGTTCATTAATAACACCCTTTATAGGAGATTTTTTGATCAACTACTTCTATATTATCTCTCAGATAAAGAAGCTAAAAAATTCATGCATGAAATATACTCTAGGGTCTATGGAACTCATCAATTAGGCCCAAAAATGACAATGAAAATCAAGTATATTGGTTACTATTGGCCCATTATGGTAAAAGATTGCATTGAATACGAAAGAAAATGAAAATGTCACTATGCCAAATTCACAGTGACTTTATTCATCAACATCCAAGTCCTTTATATTCAACCGTGTCTTCATAACCATTTGAATTATGGGGTACATATATAATAAACCCAATTGAGCCATCTTCTTCTAGAGGCCATCACTTCATACTAGTAGTAATTGACTATTTCTCTTGTGAGTAGAGACAATCCCACTAAAAGAAGTACAAAATGAATACCATTATCCATTTCTTCCAAAAAAAACATCCTTTGTCGATTCAACTCTCCCTAAAGGATCATTTTTTATAACAGACCGTTCTTCAAAACCTTCACAATAGGATCATTCGCACATTATCATAAGATAAATTAGAGATATTTATTCATCTATAATACCATGGCAAATGACCTTGCTGAGGCATTAAACAGATTCTCTCCAAAATATAGAAAAAAATTCATGGCTAGAAATAAAAGAGATTGGCACCAAAAACTTTCTGAATTATTGTGGGCCTATCACACTATATATTGAACTCCTACCCAATCAACACCATATACATTGGTGTTTGGGATCAAAGTAGTCCTATCATTGAAAGTACAAATTTCCTCTCTTAGATTACTTCGCAAGAAAAAATCACAAAAGAAGGTAATGTCCATCTTTGCCTTGACATGATAGACTCCTTAGGTGAGACGAGGCTCATGGCTCAACAAAACTTGGAGATGTACGCACAAATGTCTAGGGCTTACAATAAAGTAGCCTAACTCAGATTGTTCAAGAAGGAAAAAATGATATTGGTCCTGAGAAGACTTGTAATTCCAAATAGAAGCGAGAAAGGTAAGTTTGAGTCCAATTAGGAAGGCTCTTATGCCAATAAAAGTCTATACCACCAATTAACGCTCGATTCCTCAAAAGGTACAATGCCTAAGCCTTTGGGAGCAACAATCACAAAGAATATCTATGTTTTGTCTATGATAGAACGTCCAACTTTCTTAAAAAGGAATATTCAGTCAAACATGCACTCCATATTTCTTAAGGCAAAATGTGGATACAAAATCTTGTCTATCTTATGTGACCATCAATTACACTTATGGCAAACCGAGTTCACTCCATATGGTAATTCAATCCCAGTCAATGTGGTAAGTCAAATCCACTCTGTGTTAGCTTAAGTTCATTCCATATGAAAACTCAAGTCCATTCTCATACGATAAAATAAGTTCATCATTGCATGATAAGTCAAGTCCTTTATCAAGTGGAAAACCAAAACCCAATTTCAGGAATGAAATATGAGGAACACAAGATTGTAAACAAATTTGATAAAAAAATAATGGAATTCAATATTGCAATAATAATATTTCTAAATAAGGTGGACAAAAGAAAAAGGAAGACCTAGATAGAGGGGATAATAATAATCCTAAAATACATGAAGCCTAGTAATACCTCCCAACAGTTGTGGCAACTTAGCAATCATTTGCTTATGCTCCTCTATTATCATCTGAGTGAGTAAGTGATATATTAACAAAAAGCCTTAAGATAAGAAAAAATCATTCCATTACTTGATGATGAAGACGATGGATGAATACCCATGAATACAAGCATCCCTCAGTTGAAGCATGACCTAGGAATTACATTTGCTGCAAAAGCAATATTAGTATATGTGTAATACACAATTGGGCAAAGTCCAAATGTCTCTCACCATGAGAATTTGAAATATCACTGGGAGGGCCTCAAAAATCCTCATCTATCTAAAAAGCAACAAATTCTCAGGTAAAAAAAGAAGAAAGGAAGGAAAATAAACTTAGGACAAGAGAATTATTAGTTCCTATAGGTGCTCATGTCTGATGAATCGATAGCCAATGCACGTAACAAAGAATCTTGTCAGACTACTCTACTCAAGTCCATATCAGAAGACTGGTGCACTAGTATAGTTGAAGGAAGGATTGCTTTTGGCCCTACATTTATGTCAACCATGAGGAACGAAGAATCAAATCTCATGATAGTGTATGTGATGACATTGATCCTAATCCCTTGCTCCTACCTACGGATGGGCCTACATATATTGCTGAACACCCCAATGCATTGAAAATAGGAGGGTTACATGTAGGTCAAGGTGTCTCTCACCTTGAACTCAATCTTGGGCCTGCATTGCCTTGAAAACAACCATCACTCATTCTACAAGGGAGAATAGGCCTCTCTCTTTACGGTTCGGGGCTAGCAAATTTACAAACCGAAGCCTTCTGCTTCTCTTGGGTCCTCTATCACTTCAACCCCTTGCTGTTCATCACCTACTTTTCCCTACTGTACAAACCGAGCTTATTTTTAAATAGAAATTCTAGATCAATGTGAAAATATCCTCTTATATTGTTAAACTATGCTGTGGCATATAAACGAAGAACCTTAGCTTTCTGTTCGATGTCAAAATTGTAATACTCTGAACTATCTTGAATACAAGTAATATGTAACTAATAGCCCGGTAATTGACCTAGACATGATGGTGATAGAGGAATAGGGACGTTCTCTGAAAAGCCTTTATCATACCCAAACTACCGACAGAATTAATGTGGATTATAAGACTCTATAGCTAAATGCCCCCTGAGTAAATTAGAAGCACCCCGTGTCATAAAGAGATGTACTCATAAGCTTTTGAAGATAAAGAAAGATGAACCACATCAACTAATATGTTAGAGTCAGAAAGATTGAAAGGGTAAGCTCACCACTCAAAATTTTAGAAATCTCATACATGCATCCTACCCTCTTGAGAAGAATAAAGGGAAGCAATTATGTTCATGATCCAAATCAACTCAGGCATAAGAACTAAATATGGATGATATAGCCTCTTAATTTTATCACTAGACTCTAACTCAGTATATGTCATCCGAAAGTGATCATAACCTGGTATAAAAAAATGGATAAGTAACCAAGTTAGATAATCACTAGGACCTATAGGGTTGCCATAATTACTCTGAGATCAATATATATTAAGCCTAGAACTATAGGAGCTAGAGTAATTCTTTATCTATGATCAGAAATTAATTTCGAATAAACTCGCATGCTGATTCTAGACTAAAATTGTCTTTTAAGCTATTCACAAACTTATCCTAAATTAATGATACGCAGAATTATGAGTCATCATAGTATTAATAAAAATTAGTTAAAGTTTGTGGACACGTTAAGAAGATAATAACACGAAAATTAAGATAAAATGTTGGTGTCAATTTTTTTTTTTTGGTGTTGGTGGCCAACTTTTCTATTTTGGCGGAGTTTCATTTTTCTTTTATTTTTCTTTTCCCAATTTCCTCTTCTTCCTCAGACCCGCCTCCTTTCCTGAATCCTGCCGAGGCATGTTGGCCTGACACTCTCCCTGGCCGGATCTGGCCGAATCCGGCCATGGTCGTTGGAAAACTTTGGCTTGAAGGCGGCCATGCTGGTGAGGCGGTGGCAGGACGCTGCGAGCACACGCGGGGGGCTCATCAGCGCGAGAGGTATGCCATGGGGTGCGGGGAGCTCCGGTGGGCGGCGGGTGTTGACGCCGGCTCAGTGACAGAGGAGGGTTGCGATGGGGTGTGGGTCGAGCGAAGGTCTCACAGACCAAGCCAACGGAGGCAGAGAGACCTAAGCGATGGTTGCACGAGGGCGGCCGGTTCGTGGTGGATCTGCGGTGGAGGTGGTTGGCCCTGGGGAAGGCAGCCTACGGGCGGAGGGGCAGAGCGGGCGGAGTGGTGGCAAGGCAAGCGGCGAAGTTAGGGTTCCAACGATGGGCTGGGTCCAGCAGCTCAAGCAAGACTCATGGGGAGATGCAGTGAGGGTGCAAGCTGTTCGGTGAGGCACTGGAGGTGGTGCAAGTACAGCCGCATGCAGGAGGTTGAGCAGACCAGTGGGTGGCCAGAGGCAGCAGGCAGGTTGGCAGCGTCAGGCCGAGCGGAGTAGGACGCGAATGCAGGGAGGTCCCTGCAAGGAAATCCAGAGAGAAGAATGGAAGAAAGCAAAAGAGAAGGTGAGGGCTTAGATCTTGTCCCTCCGCAGCTCCCCTTCTCTGTTCTCCACGATGGCCTACTAATTCGTCTCTCATTCTTCTCTCTGTTGTGTTTTTTTTATGCAGAACTTCATCTGTTTATAGGTTCAGAGAGAAAATCGAGTCATTTGTTTTAAAATGTAATGTGATTATAATATTTAATTGAAATTACTTTCGTATTTTATGATTGGTTTGTGATTTATTTGATTGAGTTTTATTTTTCTGATGATGAAATCTAAAATATATATTATCTTTTAATACTGAATTTTTAGGAGTTATTTATAAACTTTTTTATAAAATTTAAATTAAAATATAATTTTGTAAACGGGAGGAATCTTTTTTAAAAAAATTTATTTATAAAATTTTAAAATTTTCAGGGTTTTTTTACTTATTTACAAATAAAAATTTTCGGAAGTCAAAAATTTTAAATATCTATTTGCAAAAATTAGAAATTTCAAACATTTATTTATGAATATAAAATTTTGATGTGTCTATTTGTAAATTCTAAATTTTACGAAAATCAATTTAAAATTTTAGAACTTTGAAAAACTTTTTTAAAATCAAAATTTTCATCTCAGATTTTTATTCGTAAGAGAAGTTCAATCAAAGATCCATTTATAAAAATTATATAATATTCATTTTGGTCCAGATATTTGATAAATTTTGAGTTTAATTTTATTCTAAATATCTAATCAACTCAGTTCGTTTTAATTTAAGCTCAAATTTCTCAATAATTCAAATCCAAATTAGACTAAATTTTCAATCGAATTTGATCGTAATTTCAATCCAATTGAGATCCGTATTTGGATCATAAAATTCAATGACATTCAACTCTATATTTTAACTAAATTTTGATTAAATTTGATTTTCAGTCAACAATTAACTCAAACAGTCTTATAGTCCAGGGCATAGGAGTGGGGCAACAGCACATATCAGAGTTTCTTTTTCACTCTTTTTTTTATTATCATTTTTTATATAATTTTATATTGAAATTCATTGTAAAATGTGAATATACTCTTACTTAGGTCATGTACTATTTTCCATCTCAATCAAATGATACTTTCTTCTTTTTTGTGTTTTTATTTTATTAGTTAGATTTTTTACTTTAAGAGATTTTCAACAATTGTCAGAATAATTAATAACAAAAGCTTGTGCTTATTGAAAGCTAATATTCTTACAATACTTGATTATGCACTTAAATAAATATATTTTAATTTTTGTATTGAGCCCACTCCTCTCGAGTCTCCGCTATTTCAGACTATTGATTTTGATCCCACAAGGTGAAAGGCTAAAACCTTGCTAAAAGATGTAAAGCAGTTTACTAGCAAAACAATTTGAGCCAAAAAAGACAAGGATCTGGCTGAGGTAGAAGTCAGCAAAACTACTGTCGAACCATAAGTGCATGCCAAGCTAACAGAACAGCTAGTCAACATCATTGCCAATTAAGGGTTGAGAATGATACTTAACTCATAGAACCTGCACCATTCAAGTATAAACATTTAGATGACAAGATATTGCCAAAAACTGCCAAGAACCTAGCATATTGAACAGCCTAAGAAGCTTTCTTATTTTACTCTAAATAATGTCACGACTCTTTTCCTAATGAGAACCTATTGTTGATAGGTCAAAAATAAACTTTAGGCTATATGTCTACCTAAGGTATAAGACCTTGATTCTAAGTTATGGATTTACCGAAGGCACAAGACTCCAGCTCTAAGTTATGAACTTGCTTGGGTTAAAACTTATTTTTGGATAAAATGTTTTTGTCATTTAAATGCCAATACCAAGTTGAGTCTTCCCTAGATAAAATCATGATTGACATGGTAAGAAATCGAGTTGAGACTTGATTTCTCAAGATAAAACCCAATTCAATCTCTTACATTACAATCCAAGCTATGTTTGATTACTGAATTTAAGTTCTCAATAAAATCAAAATTGGATCAAAGTGAATCAAGTCAAAACTTGATCAAGTTTTTTGGGATAAGACCTATTTTGACTCAAGTAAAACTGATCAAGTTCTTTGTTTTGGATAAAATTACAATTGGTTTATTTAAACTGAGCTAACTTTGCACACTGAATCAGGGAATAGTCATTTGGTGTTGGAGGCCACTAATGATATACTGAACTAAATCAACCGGGTCAAAATGCCAAAGTCAATGTTTGAAAATTGAGCCATAATGAGGGTAACCAAAGTCCCAAATAAGCTCATCTCAGCGGTATTTACAACTCATTAAGTTCATAAAGAATCGCTCCAAGGTGAGGCATGAAACTTGGTGACCTCGGTATGTAAATAGCTCAATTGACAGGAGTGTCCATGGATATTTTATCTTCCAAAATATAATCCCAAAGGATCCAAACTTCATAGCAATTAGTTACGAAAAATTTGACAGGTATCATACCTATGATCAAGAAATCTCAAATACATTGAATTGGAGTATTCGTTAAGACAAGGGACTAACGTTAATTTCTTAAATCTATTCTTTAATTTTCTTTCATGATTGACTTGAACATCGAAGTAGCCATTGTCAAAAGTTCCTAACAATCCTCTACAAAGTGTTTCTCTTTGCAAATTGATGAAAAAATGATTTAACAAATCATAATCTTGAAAAAAATCTCGAACCAAAGCTAATAGTAAACCCTAGTAGTAAACCGAACTCCCACAACAAAATTCCTTGTATTTGATACGAACTCTAATGTTTTCAGTGTCAAATATGCAAATTATTTATTTCAATAATAGAATTTTGTAGATTTAGATAAAAGTATTGCTAAATTACAATATTGACTTGTGGAACATGAATTCTGAATCGTAAAACATGCTCTTCCAGGCTGAGTTAAATATTGGACAACCATCCCATTTTTTCACTGTTTCAGTCTTGAAGGGGAAAGTCTTTCTGAAAAAAATGAAGGGCAAGTCAAAATGTAAATTCCAATATTACAATGAAACAGATACATTTCAAGCTTACAGCATCATCAGCTTGAACTGTCAGCATGTCTGTCATTCCAAATAACAGTTGTATACAGTGGTAATACAAGACCAGAAATTTTCTGAAGATGCTTCCCAAGAGCAGACCAAGTGAAAAGGCCTTGGAAACTCATATCACAAGCTTATGCATCATGAGACTTGAATCACGGCCACTGGGCAAGGATATCACCAATCAGATACATCTCAATAACTTCTTGCCAATCCTCACATCCATGTCTCATGAATTTACTCATATTTTAGATGCAAGTGTTCCATTTTGGCAGGAGATAGACATGATCAACATGATAGCTAGTGAATAGAAGATACTGAGAGCAACCAAGCAAGCCCCCAGAAAGGCAGGTGGCTCAGAGTACATAACAGGAATCAATAGACAGAAGTCTTGTGCATTTTTTGAGAAAGATCATCGACTTCTTTCTGCAGGCTTACCACATATGGACATACGTCAGCCACATGAGTTCCATAATAAAGTGAAAATATTTCCTCAACCCGTCTGATGCTACATAGTGCAGCAGCATGATCACCCAGTGAGAGTTGAATAGTGCCAAGCTTAATCAGCTCATTCCCAATGACTATATGTCTCCTATGAAACAGCTTCTCAAGTATCTGTTGATCAAAGAATAAGCCAATGATAAAAGTATTGCTGAACAATAAGAAAAAACAGCAATTAATTATCTTGATATTACTTAAGATAGCGTGCTGATATATAATTGTTTGTGCGCCAACTATCTAGAAATATTCAAACAGAATGAAATTTGCAAGTCAAAAAAAAAAAAAAAAGAATCAAATAAAGCTGAAAAGCTAATATTCAAAGCAAGGCACCCCAATTGATGATTGGCAATGTTGCAATGCAGGCTCGAGTTCTCCAGACCGCACACAGGCCTCCGCAATTATGTCTTCTGCCTGCAAAACTAGTATTATGCTATCATCATCTTGAACCAAATTATCATTAATTTTCCACAAAAATGAAGTTGCACCATTGACAACTTTATGCCAAGTTAAACAAATATCACCACAACCTAAAACCAGCCATGAAAAGCATAAATCATTGATCAGATCAGCAGCAAAATAATAATAATAATACTAATAACAACAACAACAATAATAATAGTAGTAGTAGTGATAATAATGACAATGATAATGATAATGACAATAATAGTAATAATAATAACAGTGATAACCATAATAAGAATAATAATAACAACAATAACAATAACAATGACGACAACAACAACAGCAACAACAATAATAAAACTGACCTGAGCAACAAATCTGCTATATGGATGTCTCAATGACCTGAGGCCATTAAGGGATTCCAAGAAATCCAAAATTGAA
Source organism: Trichopus zeylanicus subsp. travancoricus (assembly GCA_005019695.1). NCBI lineage: Eukaryota > Viridiplantae > Streptophyta > Magnoliopsida > Dioscoreales > Dioscoreaceae > Trichopus > Trichopus zeylanicus. The sequence continues at coordinate 59,476 of RXID01021894.1, forward strand.
ATGTTATGATATTCATTTGAATCTAAACAATCCTTCAACCTGTTAAAAGCATAAATAGTTACATCTGGCAACAGCTGCAAGAATGTTCAAAAAGTACACTTCAATTGCATACTCACAATCATACCTTTGGATGTCTAACATTGCATTCCTAGAAGATGCACTTACAGATGGAAGATGAAGTTCAAAACCACAACTCAAGCAAAATCCAGGCATTATATGGCGCATGACAACAGGTCCTTTAACAAGCAGGTATGCAATCTTGCTAATGTCCAGTCTATGAACCTTTAATATAAGAAATGTTTCAGAATGCAAACCAAAAATGCTGAGTTTCTCACAGTAACCAACAGGTATCATATGAGTGTATAACTTCGAACAAGAAAGTTATCATGTATCAAAATAGCATACTGGCAATGTCAGCTTGCAGCTAGAATATGCATCAGAAATTTGCAAGGTATCATCTTCCAGATTATCAAAGTGAGCATTTTCAGTGACGACTCCAGAACAGTTATCTTTAACACAACGAAATGCATTAAGAACAAGATCTGATACATTCAACTCCGAACAGCCTGTGCACTGGCATTTGAATGAGTACTGCTCCTTAAGCAATTCTTGTCTGTCCAGCAAATCCCACTGCCCCACCTGCAACAATAAAATTCAGTAAAAGACAGGAAGATATAGATCTGCTTATTCCATATGCAGACATGCATATATCCACAGAGAAACACAAACTGAGGGGCTACCTGGGGGCCATAGGAGATTTCAAGTGGATAGCCAGCACACACATGTTCAGTTGCACGCAGAAAAAGTTTGCGTGACATGAAATAAGCATGAATGTTTGGCTGGCATGAGTGATTAAAGAAGCTTCCAGTTGAATACAAAGCTTGTCCTACTCTGACCTACAAGTAGAACAAGAAGATATCAACAAAGAGAATAAACTAGCAGGCTCCCTTTTTTTATCAAAGGCTTTTGTTATTCTTTAGAATGGTATTTATGCCCAAAGATGCAATGAAGAAAGTTCCTCGTAATTTCATTGGGAATGGGATGAGATCCAATAGAAAAATGCATCAACTCTACATCCAAGACATGGAAAAGTAGGAAGTTTCAACAACTTTTCCTAATCTGATCCTCTTAACTGGAGTCTGAGAACCACTCTCAGAACTGAAATCAAAGGCTAGTAGTAGGCTCAAAAGGAACATGAGGAAGGCAAGTGCCACATCCATGCTGTATTCCAAGACAAAAGCTACTGAGGGTTGAACTGACTTTGGGTTGTTCTCTGTTAAGCCACCATTCACGACTAACAGGTCCTGAGAAAGCTAGGTTCTACATGAAACCTGGCATCAAGATGCATGTCATCCATTTCAACGGAATTAAATATTCAACCCAACTGTAAAGACAATCAGAAGAAGGGTGAGAAATAGAACTGCACTATCAGTTTCAGTCCAAAGTCCTCATCAATCAAGGGCTATGGTCAAAGCAATTACTTGGCTGTAATGAAAAACCTGGTGCAGTTAGTATGGTACAGTATATGAGAGAAAAAAAAAACTAGCGCTATAATGAAACCAATGCTACACTTGGAAATACAGAAAAGGGCAGGTTCTCACAGAAGACAACTAACAAAGAAGATCAGGCTGTTATTGTGCTAATAGATCATATGCAAATACAGAAATCATTCATGCATAGCTGCAGGAATTATGAGTATAAAAGTAAAAGTGACTGACCGATATAAATGTCTTTCAATTCAATCATTACTTCAAAAAACACATGATTGAAGACTTAAATAAAAAAAAGAACACAAATTATTCTTCTCTTGTACCTGTTGTACACTAAAAGTATTTTCTGAGCCAGAGCACATTGATAGCTTTTTGAATGCCCCATATCCATCAAATGATTTCATGTGGACAACAGCCATTGAATTAACCTTAACTTGAGATATCAGTATAACCAACTGCAGAAAAGGAATGTTCCGATTACTAGATTTGCACATCAGGTACAAAAATTGGAACTGATATAATTTCTCATAACAATTTTAAAATTCAAATAATCCCCTGACTTTCCACAGAACAACACAGTGTAGTTATCAATCACACATAAAGCTTCATCAATAGCATTAAGTGTCAATGAATGCCACTTGCCTATCAAAGGTGTTGCTTTACCTGACTTTTTGCCTAATTCACGGTGAATTAATTGCCATTGCTAGTTCTTCATCCAACATATTAGAAAAATAAAGATTAAATTGACTAATTTTAATCTGCATTCAGTTGGATTTACTGAGACTCAGAGATCAGAATCTAACCAACCAAGAAGATAAATGAAGTCCCTTATGAAAATGCATAAATCAATACCTGAGATACAGAAACAGCAGTTGATGGGTAATCTGAATTGTAATAATGCTCAAGACAATATGAAAGGACAACAGCATATATATGCAACTCCAATTTGCCTTCTGTTGGTTCTTGAAGGTAATTGTGGGCCAACACCTACCAGAAGCACATGAACAAAAAATAAAATATGATGTGCATATGGTGACAAAAGCTAAGAACACACACACACACATAGAGAGAAAGGATACAAAACTTTTAAGTGAAGAGAAATACCAAATTTTCAATTGGTTTAGAGGTCTCCCCCAAGAGCCTTCTTTTCTCTATAGCCTTCACCATAATACGGCCAGCCAAAATGACATCAGGAGGTAAAACGACAGGCCAGTGTGCACCTCCACACTCATGTTTATGTTCAGGAACAGAGTCAAAGTAAATATCCTGTCCAGCTGAATTAACAACATTAATTGAGAGATAGTGCTTAATATGCTTTCCAAGATCTCCAGGTAAATTTTCCCATGAAGTACAATCATTTTGTTTCCCCTTCGAATATTCTCCTATTGCTTGCTCCTGGCAATGCTGGGAGCAATACACGGGTATTGTACATGAAGGGCAGTAGAGAACATCCGCGGGAACTTCATTGAAGCAGAAATGGCAATGTGTTTCCCGGCAAGATTTAGACACAATCTGCAGATCACTGTTACAAGTAAGAATCATATGGCAATTTCAGCACAAGCATGATTCTCAATGCTGAATTGAAGTACAAGACTAATACAAGGATGATGATGAGATATAATAGAATTCTACAGAAATGAATGGTTTATATGCTCCTATATGAAATTATAATCACAAGATGGTAAACACAACAGACAACCTAAATGATTGGAAGATGATACGCAAAGATGCATATCTCGTACCGCAGACAAAGGTTCTTCACAATGAACCAGCGCAGCTGGAGGAACATCATCCGCAGATGTCATGCCTCTGCCTTTGGATGTAGTTGAGACACATTTTAGTCTAATATTTGGCAATTCAACTGTCATAAAATGATAACATATTAGTTTTTAAAGAAATAAATGCAATCAAATGAAATTAAGCAAGGAATAAAACAATATCTTTAGACTCCACAAAAAAGTAAGTATTGCTTGATTGTAGGATGCCATCTTGAAGCAGAACATGTAGACAATGTGTCACCGCTCTTGGTGAAAGTAACTTTGTGCAAGAAGAGTTCATGCCACAAAGCCCAGAAGCTAATTGGTAAATAGGGTAGTTGCAATACCAATCCTCGGTTTGGATAGATGCAAATGGCCAACTGCAAAATACTTTTAATATTCCCAGGGCCACAGAATATGAAGTGATATAAGTGAACATAGAAAATAACGGAAACTATAGTGACACAATGGAGAAGTACAGGGGTTAGGAAGAATATCACCATTTTCTTGCTATGGTGGGCCCTTAAATCTACAAGATAGAAAGGGGTAAAACCCTAAATAATTGAATATTATTGATGAGAAATATTTTTCTTTGTTACATCCTTGGTGTTGTATATATAACCTTCAAAACTACCTAGAGTCCTTGTAGGAAAAGACTAAAATTAAACTCAAACTCTAATACTAAATCTAGATAATTTATTCTAAGACAACTTAAATCCTATTTGATAGTTGGTTAAGATTGTTACAAACTTGTACTGAAAATAAACTTTAATTTAGATTAACTTACTGACAAAATTAGGAAATGTGATAAATAATAAAATCTTAGGATTTGATTTCGGCTTTCGAATGGATGGTTATTTGCCTAATTTGAATGAATATTCTGAAAGATATGCCCTCTACACTACAACTGTATGAATTTTGACAAATCCAAATTCAAGTTAGAATTCTGCTGACTTCTCCAATTTTGTTGTAAAAAGATGTAGTTATCCTACATCATATAGCCATCTCGAAAATTTAGTAACGCAAAGGAATTCAATCTAGAAGTTGCATAGTGGAACAGTCTAGAATTGGATGGCCAAACTACAGGAAATTTTTCCCATTCCATAATAACCAGTGGAGAAGCAACAACATTAATTTGAAAACTAGTGAGAAAACTTTCAACAGCTTTTCTGGAATTTGGGTTGGAGATTGGCATGGCTACTCTTCCTAGTTGCTGTTGGTGGTTGGTTCTTCATTTAAAAAAGTTTAGACAGAGGTTACACAAGAAATGTGAAGTATAGAAAAAATGAAACTTAAAGGATGCCTCAAAAAGGATGTGAAATGCATCACGACATAAACTAGAAATAGTCCAAAGATCACTACATCATATCCCAAGTCCTTTTCATGCCATCAGAGAAATGAAAAGTAGATCAAACTAAAAGTTTCAGCAGCAAACAGTCAGACCTGAAGTCTCTAATTTCTTATGTTTAACGATACTATACAAGCTATCTGTTCCATCTTTGCAACTGAAGTGCCTTTGAGCCATTTCAAGTTCATTATTTATTTGGCCTTTTCCAGATGATGAGTGCTCCATGGACAGAGCAGCTTTCAAATCACAGATTGCAGTTCCATAGTTTTTCAGAGAAGCATTTGCCTTTCCTTTCCTGTACCATGCCTACATGACATAAACAAGAGAATACTTTATCCTATGCAATGAAAAAGAAACAATGACAATCACAGCATGGAAATTCCTCATATAGAGGTAGCATAACAATAACCACATAAGAGTTGACAATTTCCTTGAGGAACCTTTCCCTGAGAATAGAACTGGTATGAAACATAGGAAGGTGGTTCTTGTGCTTCATTCAGTGATAACATGTACCATAGCTCATGACAATTTGGAAAAATATTAACAGTGGCAAAATATTTGACTAAAGGAATACTGCCATGTCCTAAGATAAACGCACATAAGACTAGTTATATGAATATAGGCAATCTGAAGCCAAAATAGAGATAAAAGCACAAGATTAAACTAATTGTCTGTTTAAAGCTAATATCTGTATTCAAAGGGGAAGTGTTGGGTACAATATCAATATTTACCTTTGCATAAACAGGCATAATGCTAATAGCCCTATTGCAATCTCGTAAACAATCTTCCAGGAGGCCAATATTCTGGAAAAATCAGTAAATGTGTAACTGAAATTTGGTAAAACTAGTAGCAAAAATAAACAAAGAGATGTTCAAAGAGAAATTCTAAAAATGTCAAAAACTTCTTATACTCCAGAGAAGTGCGAAGGGGGCTCCTGAAGTTCAGCAAAACAAATTGGAGTCAAAACTGTTCAGTACTGATGTTGATTATAAAAGCTAAAAGCTATTAGGAATTTCAATCAGTTATTTCTCTAAAGAGTACTTCTCTTTTCCAACACATTTATTCTCTATGCTGATCAGGGGGCTCTTTTGAAGCATTTAACCCTGTAGTTTGGCTGAGAAGACTGGAGCATTATGTGACACAACAGAAGCAAACTATGCCATCACATAGGCTACCATTTCATATTGGAATTTCAGAAAATATGGGCCTTGCAAATTATTTCTTTTTTTTTTTTTTTTTGCAAAACAGTTCCTTTTTGAAATTTATGCAAGTTAATCAGATTTAAAGTAAAATATATTTCCCAAATGCAAATATTAGACGAGGACCACAAGTCTGCAAACATTTGAATAGAGGTAAAAATCACAAATCTGCAATTATAGATGATGTCATTAAGAGGAAAAATCTCACATGCATGGAAGAAGCCCGGTTAACATAAAGCGTTGCAACCAAATTCTTGCCCATTTCATCAGCTTCCATTGGCGCGAAACGTAACGCCTACTTCATAAGAAAATAAAATCAAACCGTTTTGATAGAACAGCACTTCATAAGTATAAGAAAACAAGCAAACAGAACTGCTAATAGTTTTCTAGAGTAACAAACCCCAGAAAATGTCTGCAAGCTGCTAATGAAGCGAAAAATTCCACACCTGAGAGTAAAAGCTGAGAGCTTTGGCGTAATCCCTCTTCGAAAAATGCTCATTGCCTCGTCGCTTGAAATCCGAAGCCGTTTCCTTGTTCTTTCGGCACAGGGCTAGCTCCGGATCCGTAAGTTCCCCAATGACCTATTTATTAATTTGTTAAAAGGGTATACCACTAAAAATGGACATATAATAATCGGAAAATGGTTTACTCGCTGGAATTCAGGCAAAGCGCGGAAGAAATCAAGAAGTGAAGAGCAAGATGATGTGAGGCTTTCCGGCGTGCTTTCGGCGATTATCCGCTTGAGCTCGTCTGGAATCAAAGATTTCAACTTCTCCATCGTGACCAAAATTCAAGTTTCGATCCTTTCTACCTTGTCCTCAGCAACTGACTAATGGAGTAGCAGAAAAAACTAGGTCTGGCAAAACCCTAATCTTTTTCTCGTGTACGAGATACTGGGAGTTGTCCCAAGAAGAATACGAGAACCCGGATTGAGGAAGGGGCTTTCGCAGATATATCCTTAAAAATTTATAAATAATTATACCAAATTTCCGAAACAATAATTAATAATTAATAATTACTTATATTATTATAAATTTTTAAAAAATATATTTTATTATTATTAGCAAGGTTTTAAATTTTGGTTTCAGTTTCGATTTTGACACCCAGCGAAACCGATATATTTTGATCATTTCGATCATTTTGGTTTTAGTTTCAATTGTTTCTATTTCAATAAAAAAATATTTAATTATTAATTATATATTGACTAGAGTTTAGGTGTCAACACGTAAATCGAACCCGCGCCTCCCCCGCACCCTCTAGTGCTCACACTCGCACTCGCACCCGCACATGCACCTCACCCGCACCCTCGTCGAAGAGCCCGCATCAATGCCAGCCTAGCACCCGCGTCCGAGCTCTCACCGGCATCAAACTTGTGCCCTCCCACCCGCATTTGGCGTCCGCACCCGTGCGCTCGCGTGAAGCCGGCGACGGCTACACGATCTCCTCACATGAGCTGGCTGGGCGCTCTTCCCACTCGCTGCACTCGCTCTACACTCATCGCTGATGCAAAACCCTAACCCTAGATCGAAATCAATTTTGACGAAATGTGTCGGTTTCAGCTGAGATTTAAAACCTTGATTATTAGTAAAAATTTACTAGACTTATTAATAAATTAAAAAAACCACCTGAATTAAAATATATTAAAAAAATATTCTATTTTAATTAAATTTTATTAATTAAAATTAATATAAAAAATTAGAAATTTTCAATTTGATTTTAGTTCAAATAATTTTTAAATTAAAATAAAAAATAATTTAGTTTATTGTAATTCCGTGAGAGACCAATTGTTTGATATTATGAAACTAAAAAATATAAAATCTAATTTTGTTAGACCGACTATCAATAATTATGAACTAATAATTCGAAATAAAATTAAATGAAGATAATTCAATAATCAAATGATTATCTCTCGGAAATCTCCTCCTATAGGTAATAAATCATCTCTTAAATAAATAATGAAAATATAGTCCTCAATGGATAAATTCATATGAAAAATCAAGTTAAGAGAGATGGATTCAAATAATAAGAATCAGTTGGTATATATGAGCTCACAAAACCTTGGATCCTTAAAAAAAATGAGATTGCTAAGCCAAAAAAAAAAATTTTAAAAAAAGAAAACAAGGAGAAAATTGTATCTCATGCTGAAATTAGAAGAATTAACTTAGTCTTATCTGAGTGTATTATCAAGAAAAAAATCACATAAAGAATAAGTATCAAATAACATTCGCAGGTGTATAAATCTTGAAAATTAAGATTAAAAGGTATCAAGATATCAAAGGCAAAGTAAAAAAAAAAAAAGGTAACTGCCCAATAGAAACATGGTGAAAGTAGTAAAGTCACCAGAAAAATAAATTTTTGAATAAAATATTACACTAAGAAAAAGGTATAAGGTGAGATCAATTGGTGACCTACTATATCCTAAGATAAAATTATTTTTAAACTTTAATAAGTCAATCAAGTAGGAGATCTTAATCAAAGATGAAAGAATATACCATTTGTTTATTAAAGCATTTCAAAAATAATAAAAGGAAGAAATTTTTGTAAATTTTTCAGAAAGAAATAAGGCGATTAAAAGAAAATAAAACTAAGAAAATTAACTAATAAAAGAAATAAAAAAATAGAAATACACATGCTCTACATCATCAGTTTCTTTTAACATCACAGTCAAAGCACATTACAAAAAAATCACTTCATAGATGACTCCTTTTCAAAACTCATGAATAAAACTAAAATATGAACCATTAACCTGAGATACTATAGTTTGACAAGAATAAATCTAGACATCTACTCACTGATATAATCGATTGCTACAATGTTTTCTACTCCAATATGTCAATGTAACATTCTAAAAGATAAGCTCCATGAAAGCAGCAACTTCCTGTTCCATTCTCTGCTCTATCTCTCCTTATATGATAAGAGACACCAAGGTATGGTGTGGACGATAAGGTAAAGAAGTTTTAGGATTTTCCTTAAAATAACCTTCCAAGCAATCCAAGTCAAATCACTTAAACAAATTGGTCAAGTCATTAATCATCATATAAAGGGGTCAATATTGAAGGCAAATCTCTCCCTTCAGCCCTTGATTATAAGGCCACTTTAATACAGGTCAAGATTTTTTTTCCAACTATTGTCAAGTGTAGTCTTTCTATTGTGGATGCAAGACTCTAACCCATTTGAAATGAAAGAGTAAAACTCCTTTGGATCAAAATGGGGTATTTTTATGAAAAAAAACAAGCATCATACTCCTTAGCTATTATATGCAAAGATGAAAAATAATGCCAATGAGAAATACTCATAACTGAAGTATTTGAGAATATACAATATGCCAAAAGCTCATGATGAGCATAGGAGACATATTGTTTAAATATTTATGGTGAATACCAGATGAAATATTAAACCCATCCTCTTATAAAGAAGGTGGAAAAAGTAAAGTATTTTCCTCATTTAGATGCTTAAGAAAAGGATGGTGGTCAAGCATTTGAAGTGGACAACCAATTAATCAGGCTAACAACAAGTGAGATTTTTATTTTTTTTCAGCATCAAAAGGTTGCATATAAGAAAATCAAGATTCTCTCATCAAATACTCACAAAGGTGGCATATAGTTGAGACATCAAAAAAGCAAAGAAATGATAAGGATCTTTCTCTCACCTCAAAATATTGAGGACAAGTATAATTTTCTTTCCTAATACTTGAAAGATGTTCATTATCATGGCATTCAGAGAAAACTAATTACACAATGTTTCCCATTGACATTATAACCAACAAACTGAATTAAAGTCCACTTTGCTCATTGATCAAGTCTGTATTTATGGTAAATTAAGTTTACTTCTCTTCTCATGTCAACCATGCTCCGCCTGCTTTAGCTTCTCTTCTTACTATCATACTGCTAATCGGCTTAACATCCAGTCATCTACTACTACTAAGGGTTGGATTCTATTACAATGTCAGGTGTGATGGATTAGTCTTACATCGGATATTGGATAGATAGAGTTCAATATATATAGTGAAAAAGGCTCATATCTTATGAGCTTAAGTTTTTGGGATGGTTTGGTATCCGGCCCACTATATTAATCTGATTTGATACTGTTTCGACTCCCCTAATAAGTGGTATCAGAGCTTCAAGTTCGAAATTGTACAAACTCTTAAGATCAAAATTATTGTAATAATACGATAGAATTAAATCGCATGTTAATCTCTCTTAAAAAATCCAAAATTGAGACAAAAACCCTTTAGTATAGATTATAAGGTAAAATTAGTTAAGTAAAAGAATACCGTAATGATGCGACTAAATTGAATCGCATATTAGTCTCTCTTTAAAAAAATCAAAAAAATAAGATAAAAACCGTTAGTATGGGTCACATGGTAGAACTTGTCTAGTAAAAGAGTTTTTCATTAATAGTGTCAAAATTGATATGGTCAAATCATATCTCAAGGAAGAGATTGTTATAATATCATATATGATGAATTAGCCTCACATCAGATATTGGATAGATAGAGTCTAATATATTATAGTAAAAAATGCTCATATCTCACAAGGTTAAGTTTTTTGGATGGTTTACTATCCAATCCACTATATTATTCTAATTTGACACTCTTTCAACTCTCCCAATAAGATTCGGCCATCTGACTGGAGATGGCCAGATTTTGCAATGGACTTGATGAAGAATAAGGGAGCAAGGGGGGACCGGCCATGGACATGGGAGGAGCTTGGGGAAGAAGAAGAAGGAAGAAGGAGGAGAAAAGGTAGGAAAGAAAAAATAAAATAGTAATAATAATAAGGTGTTTGTTGTTGCCAACAAGAAAATGAGGAAGAAAGAAAAAAGAAAGCCAAAAAAAATAAATAAAAGATGTTGTTGCCAAAAAAGAAGAGGTTGCTGTAAAAAACAAAAAGAGAGAAAATTTTCTTCTCACTTCAATTCCTCTTCAATTCATCTATCTAACCTAAAGCCAACTTGACTAAATTAAGTGAACTGATTAAGCTAAATTGAACTAAGTCGAATAGACCAACAATTGGACCTGAATTGATCAAATAAAATTCAAATTAAAGTAAGCATAAATCCAAATTGGATCAACTCAAATCAAATCGGGTCCAATCGATAACCTAATGGGGTTCAAATCAGGTCAACCTTGATGTCCCCAATTGACAACCTTTGAGGAAGGTTTTGAAATAGATTTTGAAATACAAAATACAATTATAAAGAAGTTTAAGCCCTAGAATTATTCACCAAGAAAATTATGTTCAAATTCCAATCAAATTGAATCAAACCATAAGTGAACACAAATTAAACATTCAAATTAAAATGAGCACAAATCGAAATTGGATCAACTCAAATAAAATCGGGTCCAATCGATAACCCTAATGGGGTTCAAATTAAGTCAACCTTGATGTCCCAATTGACAATCTTTGAGGAAGGTTCTGAAATAGATTTTGAAATACAAAATATGATTATAAAGAAGATTAAGCCCCAATATTATTCATCAAGAAAATATGTTTAAATTCCAATCAAATTGAATCAAACCATGAGTGCTAAAATGTACAGCAAGCTAATAAAAAGTGCACTGTGATTTTTACATAGTTCGATGACCAACCACACCTACTTCACGATCTCTGCCTCGCTCTTAAAAACTTATATCACTCCACTAGTGATGTCAATTTTTGAGCTGAATCCAAGTCTTTATATCAAACTCCAAACCAGAGTACCACTTTCTTTGGGTGAAGCCAAGCCCGTCACTTCCTTAGAGTAAAATCACATCCGTACAAACGATCATACTCATATTAAGAAGATCTACTTCACATCGAAGATTTTGTACAGTCACGTTCCTAACACCTAGGAGTATTTACAAGTGGATAAAAGCAAAATATATTATATTTAACACTCACTACAAGATCACTCAAATAATGAGGACAAGGGATATGAGAATTTGTTTTGAGATTAAAAAGTTTAGAAATTTCATGGATAGAAGGCATAGGGGCTTGATCTCTTCTCTAAATAATAAATAAAGTTATAAAACTTATTAAGAGAAGCTCAATTATGTCTATTTATAATCCTTGGATTGAAACTAATTGTTGGGGGTGAAATTTTGCAACTAGTATCATTTTAACGGTCAGAAAATTAATCATTAATCGTGCAAATTTCGCAAACTAGACATTCGATTCCAAACCAAACATCCATTTTTGTCAGAGCCAAAATCACAATCGAACGTCTGGTTCCCAACTAGTTTCTAGTTTTGCATAGGTTTGAAGGTTGAAATCTTCAGTTTGACTCAACCAATTATCCAGTTCAGAAGTAGGCATCTAGTTCAGTTAAAAAAAACTCTGTTAAGAACTTCCTGAAAAACTCTATGCGATTTCTTGAGTAATCTTCAAGCCATCTATAATTCTTCAAATTTTGTTCATTGATTCATCATCATGCCTCATCTTTAATATTTTCTTCATGTCCATTTATACTTAAGACTTCTAAATGGACTTGATTTTCATTTTAGGCTCGAATTGGCTATAAGCTATATATGCTCAAGAAATCATCAAATACATGGTTTGATCATCATCAAAACTACAAAGGATAACAAACCTAAATTAAGTTAGGTCGAATTTAAATTAGAATTAGATCGAATCTGAAATAGAAATAAGTTGAACTTGAACCAAAATCAGGTCAAATCTAAACTAGGAATAGGTTGATCCTGAATCAAAATTAAGTCAAACTTGAACCAAAATCAGGTTAGAACCTAAACCAAGTCAAGTCCAAACTTGAACCTAAAGAAGAATTAGGTTACAACCTAAACCAAGTTAGGTCAAACCTGAACTAGAACTAAGTTAAACTTGAACTAAAGTTAGGTTAAATTTAAACCAAAACAAGGTCAAACTTGAACCAAATTGGGTTGAACCTAAACCAAAACCAAGGTAGACCTAAACCAAAAAAAGATCAAATCTGAATCAGAACTAGGTTGAGCTTGAAACCAAACCCAATAGGGGTCCAACGAGGGATCGAACCTGAACCCAATAATGAATTAAACCTAAATCCAATAAAGATCCATTAAAGATCCAATAAGAACCCATTAAGGGATGGATCCAAGCTATTAAGGATCTAATATGAAATCAATCAAGGTTAGATCCAAGATCCATTAAGAATCTAATAAGAATCCAAATGGGTTAAATCCAAGATACAATAAGGATTCAATAATAACCCAATCGGGGTTGGATTCTAGATCCATTAAGAATCTAATAAGAATCCAACAAGAGTTTGATTCCATATCCAATAATGATCCAATAAGAAATCACAAGAGTTGAACCCAAAATCCATTAAGAGTGTGACAATAACCCAATAAGGATCAAGATCAATCAAGTCCCAAGTTTGACAGGGGTTCCATTAAATCAGTTAAACTCAACCTATATTGAACTAAATCAAATCAAACTTAAACTGAAATCACATCCAAATATTAAACTAAATTAAATCAGACTCAGGCCAAAACTAAGTCTAAACATCAAACTAAATCAAATCATACTTGAATCAAGATCAATTCTAAATAGTGAATTGAATCAAATTGAAAGTGAACCAAAATCATGATTGAATTGAATCAAACTCAAATTAATTAGAATTAGTTGACAACAAGCTGAAACCTATCGACAACACCTCAAGTCCAATTAATAACAAACTAAAAAAGATCATCGATTGTTAAATTAGAAATGATTAATATAAGCCAAGATTGCTAACCACTTCAAACAGAACTAAATACACTTGAACTTACTTAGTCAGTCAATTAAATACTATGTTCGAAGGAGGTCAACTCACAATTAGCATAAAGTCGTTAGTAACACTTCAAGCTTAACCAACACAAGCATAAAAGTCATTGAGGATGCTTCAAATCTAATCAACAGTAAGCCAAAATGGGTCATTGATTATTAAATTGAGAACAACAATTAGCATAAATTAAAGTCACTAATCATTCTCTCAAGTCAAGGGTCAAGCAAAGTTAACCGATAATAAGCAGAAAATTGTCAATGATATTTCAAACCCTATTGGGGCCAACTGACATAAGCTAAAGGAGTTAGTCACATCTTGAAATCAAGTAACATTATCAACATCTGCTAAAGATCAAACCAAGCATCCATCCGAGTTAAATTCTACTTGATAAAGTGCATAAGAGTGAGGCAATAGTGACCATTAAGCCTTCTCACTCCCTTTCTCATTATATGTCATGTCATATTATGAATTTAATTTTTTTTGTAAAGTGAGGGTATATTCTTACTTAAGCCATGTATCTTTTTTTAAATTAATTAAATTATATTTTTTATTTCTTTATTTTAGGTTTCTCATTTTAGGAAGTCTTCGATAATTATCAATATAATTAACAATAGAGGCTTGCACTTATTGAAAGTCATATTTTCATAATACATGATTATGCACTCAAATTTACCTAAATTTTATTTGTTATTTCGAGATTACTCGTTGGGGTTCTTAGTTATCTTGGGTAGTCAATCATAGCTCCACACTCGCCATTCCAAATGCATTATGTCTCTTTTTTTGACTTTATCATCAAAGGCAGAGTTGGCACTAATCAACTCGTTAGTTTGTGTTGTGAAAAGGGTTGGAGTAGATTACTTTCATGAATGAGGTGCTCAAGAAGAGATCTTGCACTTCTCAAGTTCATGACCCTCCTTAATAGCTAATGAAGAAGATGGATTTGACGGAGGGGGTGGTTGAGCCCTCTACAAAAGAGGTGACCAAGCCTTCTCAGGAGCAAGAGGCTCTTAGGGTGAAGAAGAGGAACATTACCTCGACTAGAGAGGGCAATAGCCAAGCAACTCAGTAAAGTGAGTGAAAGAAGAAGAAGAATAAGAAGAAGAAGAAGAAGAAGAAGAAGAAGGTAGTTTCTTAGTCCACATCTCCTACTGTCTCTTTTGATAACCTTCCACAGCCAACTGAGCCATATGATCCCCCAACTTCGCCATCTACCATCCTGCCTGCTGAGTCAACCATGAGGTAGTTCATCAACTAAAGGCTTGATCGAGCTATCACTAACCTCCTTGCCTACACCTTGGCCAATTGTTTTGGTCTTGAACTCTACGTGTTATCATTCAGGAAAAGGAATAGCTCTGAGTGTAGGAGTACTTCAAGCCTAACCTTGGTCTAGACTTCAACTCCCTAATCGCTACCTTTTGGATGATGAGCTTCCAATCGAAGGAGTCCTCAAGTGTGAAAGGGTATTTCCTCTGACACACACACACACACACACACACACACACACACACACACACATAGTGAGTTTAAAATCTCATTAATAGAATTTTATCCTTAATCCTACTAGGTTTTAAACCATTAGATTTATTTAGGAATTAGAGGTTTAAGATTTAGGGTTTAGATATTAGAGTTTAGAGTATACTAATCCCTAAATAAACCTAATGATTTAAAACCTTAAATCTTGATCCCTAAAGGGTTTAGGATATACTAATCCATAGATAATCTAACGGTTTAAAACCTGATAGGATTAATACTAAAATCCTATTGATAGGATTTTATACCCACTCTATATCTATATCTATATAAGTGTGTGTATATGTATGTGTGTGTGCGTATATCTCTATTTACTAACTTTTGGCTCAGTTTAAGGCTTTGAAAACCTTCTATTTCGCCAATCAAAGATTCTTTGCCTCATAAAGGAAGGTGTCTGAGTTACGAGCCAAGACTTCCACCTTGTTCCAATCTTGGCTTGCAACCTTCAACTTGACATCTGTTTAAGTAGACTTTATAACCGTACTCCGACTTTTACCCTGACTCATAATGAGCCAAATTTAGGCATGGAACCTTAAGTTGGATTGGGCCTAAGTTTCACTCAGAGACAAAAATAAGATTTGGAGTACATCAGAATTTGTGATTTACATATGGGGCCTTGAATTTTGGAGTTTACAAATAAATCTAAAAATATAAAAATTTGTAGATTAGCCCCTAGGGCTCTAAATTTTTTGAAGAAGTCATCACTACTAATTTTTACAAAAGAAACTCTGATTCAATGAAAATTAAAGCAAGATCCCTGAACCAAATAAATTTTACAAATAGACCCCTGTCTAAAATTTTATTATAAAAAGGACCTAACAATTTTTAAATTTTATAAATAGATTTTTTGTAAAAAAGACCCTTTAAAGTTACAAAATTATATTTCGGTACAATTTTTTTCGAAAAATTTACAAATATCCCCCTTGAAAATTTAATATCCATACATGAATAAATCTTGAATTTCTTTATCAGGAAAATAAATCCTAATTAATGGATTACACGTCATTCACAAAATATGAAAATATAATCCATCACAAATCACAATTCCACAAAACATTCCAAAATCAATCCAATCAACTATTTGATCCCAAGTCTTTTGAGACCTATAAATTGGTGGAGAGCCTATAAGGAAAAAAAAAAAGAAGAAGAACAGAAGGATTAGCAGGCCATCGTGGAGAAGAGAATGGAGAAAGAGGAGGAGAAAATCAGGCAATCGGAGAAGAAGTTGTAGATCATATACAAAGAAGGCAAAGAAATGTGAGCAAGTGAGATTCTTATCTTCTTTTCTTTAATTTATACATTTTCATTTGTGCCTTGCAAGGCTTCCTTCAAGCTCACTACTACCCCATCCTGCTCTCCGGCTACGTGTAGGAAATCACCTGGCCTCCTCGAGGGTGTCTCACTAGAACCCTAACCTACTAGCAGCTCCCGCTGTTGCCTCGGACCTACTTTGCCGCCTGCATGACTAGGCTGGCTTCACACCTGTACGACCACCGGCAGCTCACCCCTCGCTTATTAGCCGAGCTTCACCCTATCGGCAAGCCCACCCTCCGGCCCTGCTGCCTACTAGCCTCACGCCCCTCCTACCTTCTCCATAACCATCCCCAACCACTTTCTTCCAGGCAGCCAGTGCCACTTTGCTCCATTCCCTGTCTAACAACCAAGTCCTGACCACCTTTTATGGCTGCTTGCTACTGAGCAAGGCCGAGTTTAGCTAGATCTGGTCGAAATTGACCTAAATCCTAGGAGATGAAGTCAAGGGGCTCCACTCAGGTGAGAAGAAGAGGGTATATGCCCGAAGAAGAACAAGGAAAGAAATAGAGAAGAAAAAAAAATAAAAAAAGAAGTTGTTGGCCTAAAAAAATAGAGAGAGAAGCTCTTTTGTCTTGATTTTTGTGCCATCACCATTACGACCACCTGTGATCTTTGGCACATGAACAAAACTCCATCATCACCACAGTTATCCATGACTTTGTGTATCAATGGGCCTCCATCATCACCGCAATCAGCCATGGCTTTACATATTTAGGATAACCTTTAGGTCAACTGAACCAAAGCCAACTCTCAAACCCACCGAAGCTAATCTTCATACTCACATCCAATCTAGCCTTCAGGCCACATCCAAATTAGCCTTTGGGCTTATACTTAGCCAATCTTCTGCACATTTGAGCCAACCTTTGGGCTCTCATCCAAGCTAGATTTCAGCCTCTCACTCAACCAACCTTTAGACTTGCACCTATCTAGTATTCGAGTTTGGATCCAAGCTAGCCTTTGGGCTCACTCTCAGCTAGCTTTTAGGTTTGCATCCAAATCATCCTTTAGACTCACACTCATGCCAGCTTTTAAGCTCACACTCTGCTAGCCTTCAAGCTCACACTTAGCCAAATTTTGGGTTTGCACTTAATTAGCTTTGGGCTTTCATCCAAGCAGTATTTGGGCTCGCACATGGCCACCTACAGCTTTGCACATCAACAGGCCTCCATCACCACTACAGCTACTCACAGCTTTGCACATTTAGGCTAGCCTTCAGGCCCACCGAATCTAGGTCAACCCTTGGGCCCTCCAAAATCATGCCAATCTTTAGGTTCGTATCCAAGTCAGCGTCTAGGCCCACATTCAAATTAGCCTTTGGGCTCATACTTAACCAGCCTTCAGACTCACACATAACTAGCTTTTGGACTTGCATTTGATCCAGCCTTCGGGCTCATATCCAAATCTATCTTTGGACTCACATCTAAATCAGCCTTCTGTCTCACACTTGGCCAGCCTTTGGGTTTACACTAGGTCAGTCTTTCAACTTGCACTCAGCTAGTCTTTGGATTTACACTCAAGCCAGTCTTTAGGCTCATATTTAGTCAACCTTTGAGTTCACACTTAGTTAACCTTTGAACTCATACTCAAACTAGCCTTCGGACTCACACTTAGCTAACTTTTAATCCCACACTTATGCCAGCCTTTGTCTCATACTTAACCAGCCGTCAAGCTTACACTTAGCCAGTCCTAAGCTCGCACTTCTAAGCTAGCTTTAGAGCTAGCGTACTTAAGCCAACCCTCGGACTCACACCTCTAAACCAGCTTTTAAGCTCATGAACTAAACCAATTCTTAGACTCACTCATCTAAGCTAGCCCTCAGGCTCACTCATCTAGGCCATCCCCCAGGCTCATCCAAAATTATCACGACAACATATGGATTCTTAAATCAAATTGATTAATATAAAGTGACTTAATCATATTGGACTTAGCTAGAATAAATGAGCAACACTAAATTGACTCAAATGGACTTTCAAATGGATCAAAATTGATCAAATACATAGGCTAAAACTCAACTTAAATTGGACCCAAAATCCAAACTGAGTTAATTTGAACCAAATCAGCTCAGACTCAATCCTAATAGGGTTTAAGTTGGATTAATTCAAAATCAAGTCAAGTTCAAATCAAATCTAATTCGAATCAAACCCTAATTAGGTTAAATTAAGTTTAAATTAAAAGCCAAGCAGGTCAAATTGAACCCAAAGTCAAAACCAAAATTAGGGTGAGTTTAAACTGAAATCAAGCTGAAACTAAATCGATTTAGACTTGAACAAAAGTCCATTAAGATGCAAACCTAAGCCCATTAAGAGTCCAATGCAAGGTCGAACTTGATCCAAATTGGATGAATTAGACTCGAGCCAAAATTAAATTCTTAATATTAAATTGGATTAAATCAGACTTGGATCATTGCTCCCACTGGAGTTAACAATTAGTATTTGACAAATGTTCTTTTGAAAATCAATGTCAAACTTGGGGAATTGAATTCGTTATTATAAATAGAACATTCACGATCAATACAAACAATGATTTTAGGGATGGATGTTTCACACAGCCCCCCTTTGGTCATGCTATAAAGCATTAACGGGAACCCAATCACCTAAAGTTTTGAGAAGAGAAAACCGAAATATATCATTATCTTTCAAGAAAGAGTTAGTATTCATCTTCTAAAGATTGGACAATTAGTAAGAGTTAGTTTTTGACTACTTACAACCTACCCTACAAGTCAAGGAAGCTAATATAAGCAATGCAAGCAAAGGAAGGATTAATGGGGTGTCTGGTCGGTGGCAAGATGTCAGTTCAAAGTCAAGCCCATTTATTACAATCTTTATCTCCAACTCCTCAATGGCATTACGAAAGCTAAAGAAGAACAAAGAAATAACTTGTGTTTAATCTTCTTTGGCTAAGAAAAGAGTAACATCATCTTTTAATGCAAAAGTGATTAATAGACAAGTGACTAAAACCCAGAAAAAGGATATTTGTGCCAAATCTATGGCACAAAAAAGTCAAGAGATCTATGCCACTAATTAATAATTGCATGAACTTTGAAAAAGGACAAAGCAAAAAAAAGAAGAAAACAAAAAAACCAAAAAACTATTTAGCTATGATTGAACGCCTAGGCACATCAAAATTGATTAGTCAAGTATGTGTTCCATACTTTTTGAGATAAAATATAAAACCAAAAATCTACTAAGAATCATAAAACAAAAATATTCCTTAAAAAACATGAAAAAAAAGTAAATGAATAAAAATATAAAATAATAAATCCAACAAAAAAGAAAGAGAAACATAATACAAAAAAATCCACTAAAAAATAAAAATGAAAATCTATTAAAAGAAATGAAACAAAAAAGAAGAAAAAAGAATAAAGAAAAGCGAAATAAAAGTAAACTCCCTTTGTCTTGTCTATAATGAAATGCCATATACTCATTATGATTGGGTAGTTATGTGTCTATAGGTAAGACATAAAAGCAAAAAAAAGCTATTATGAAGAAATAAAGGCAACAAATTTTTTTAAAAAAAAGAATAAAAAAACTCAAAAAATTATCTCAGTCTTCAAGTGAAATTTTTTTTGCCTTACAGAAAAGATCTTTAAAAATGAAATGATGATATTTGAAAATAAGGATGGTCAATAGAGAAATATAGTGAAACTTGAACCTCAACACCTCCCCCACTAATCAACACCCTATGTTAACTCCAAGAATTGAAGCCTAAAAATATGAGGACTAATCTCAAAGTAACTAAAAGTCTATCAAGAAAGTTATTTCAAAGATAAAAGTACAATGATATAGGATAAATTTTCGAGAATTTCCTCCTAGAGGTAAAAAATCAACCTCAAATAAATAATAAAAAATAAAAATTCTAAATGGATAAATCTCATATGAAAATCAAACCAAGAGAGGTAGATTAAAGGAGTGAGCACTAGGTGGTATTTGCGATTTTGCGAATCTTGGATTCTCAAAAGTGGAATGAGATGTTAAGTCAAAAAATTGAAAGAAAGAAATAAAAGGAAAAAAAAAAAGGGGAGAAAATTAGGTTGTATGTTGAAATTAGGAGGACTAACTATCTTTATTTTAGTGTATTATCGATTAAAAAAGACTACTCAAATAGTAAGTACCAGACGATATCCACTGGTATGTAACCCTTAAAAATTGAAGTTAAGAGGCCTTTGGATATTAAAGCCAAAATCAAATAAGTAACTAACTAATAGGAATATAGTTAATATAGCAAAGTTACTTAAAAAATAAGTTCCTAAAAAAAATAGTGCACCAAAGAAAGGGTTAAAAGGGGGATGTTGATTGGCGATCAATCACATCCTTAAAAAAATCATCCTTAAACTTTAACAGGGTAAATCAAGTAAGAGGTTTTAATTAAAAATAGAAGCATGTATCACTTGTCTATTAAAATATTTTAAAATAAATACTAAAAAAATCTCTAAGAATTTCTCAGAAAGAAATAAAGAATTTGACAAAAAAAAAATAAAGAAAAGTAAGCTAATAAAAAATGATAAAATAAAAAAAAATACAAACACATTGTTAGCTTTTTCCAATATTACAATCAAAGTAAATTTTAAAAAAAAATCAACTCATACGAGTTTAGTGTTGTGCTTGATGCGGCAATAATTTTATTCTGATCCCTTGTTATCTAATTAGGTAGCTCTAGATATATTCTCAAATGAGGTAAATATAGAGAAAGGAGAGGACCATTATAATTAAGAAAATAAGGTAATCATAATTGTGAGTAGTAGAATATGAAGAGGCGATTGTGGAAAATGCCTCTTAAGGAATAGCCACACCACTCAGGGGCTGTTTGGTTCAAATTTAAAAAACTGAAATTAAGGTAATTGAGAAAAATGAGAATCTAATTCCCTTAATTTTAATATTTGATTACAAAGATACTAGTTGAAATCGCTGGAAGTGATGTTTTCGGCCATTCCTAATAGCGTCTTATTTTTATATTTGAATAATTTGTAATTTTGGACCAAAATTACGTGGGGCCCATGCTCATATGGCCCAAATTCCGGCCTGGAATCGCGATGGAATTCGCAAGGAATTGCAAATTCCTTTCCCTTCTTCTAATCACCTTCTTCTCCGACCATTGCAATGATCTTCTTCAATGATCTCTGCAAGGGAGCAGAGTCTCATGTTACTGCTGTCCAGGATCTTTACAAGGTCTATGCCACCGATGCCACAGTTGTCGAGAAGCTCTGCAAAGTCTAAGTCGCCGATGCCACCGTCGTCGAGGTGCTCTACGAGGTATGTGCCACCGATGCCACCCTCAAATGGAGAACTGGAAGGACTAGGGAGCAGGTGGAGTCCCATCTCACTGTCTTCGAGGAGCTCCCGTGAGGTCTATGCCGCTGGTTCCACCCTCAAATGGAGAACCAGAAGGGTTTATCCACAAGATCACTCTAGTAACTCTTTTTCTTGCTTTCTCTCTCTCTATATGGGGACAATGCATGCTTCACTCTTTGATTAGGATTTGTGGAGATCTTTGATTAGGGTTTGTGTGGCTTATTCCATCTTATCTGCTTTATTGCTTGATTAGGGTTTGTATGATTCTATGCATCATACTTTTTTGAGTTTCCTTTCTCTAATCTCTTGTAGGGAATGGGATAATTTTTTTAAGAGATACTAAATTATGTTCTTTTCCTTATGAGTATAGTTCTGATTTGATTTTCTCAAATTCTGATATTTACATGGACTATCTGGATGAATTTTTATCAGTAATTGTTTAAGATGAGGCATCATGTTTCATTAATGGAGTTGAATAGGAATTGAATTAGATTTTAAGGTGTTATAGTATTAGATTAAAAGGAATAAGAAATATTTATGTATTTGAGTTTTTATGTTTGTAAAAACCTCTTTGCTAATCTGTCTAAATTACTTTTTGATGTTCTTCATCAATCTGTTACAGTTGGAAGGCTTTTTGTGACTGATAAGGGATTCTTGGAGTCCTTTGCTTATGTCAGAGTTCTTCTATGTTTATGGCCAATTTTTGCAAGGTAGCTTAAGATGACAAGAAAGCACATTAAAGCCTTTCATTGGTTGCAGATTTGTTTTTCCTGGCAATATCATCATTACTAATTTATTGTTATAATTTCTATCTATCTTTTATTTATTTTTTTGTCTGAGATTTTGCATGCAACATGCTCTGATATTATCTTAGGAGTAAACTCCAACTCTATTTACTTGTTTCTTGCTTCATGTGTTGAGCACAGTTTTATAAATTACATTTTGTGGGTGGTTGCATGCATACATGTATATATAGGTATTAGTATAATTCTGATTGGAAAAGGCTATTAACAATGACGTATTGGTCTAATGCTTAGAAACTTAATACATCAGACGTAAATTTTCCACCAATCCAAACTGGTAGAATACGCCCAACACAGATACAAGTATGTTATCTCACATTAACCCACAGGAGACATCTCAGCAATATGGTAACATACAAGTGAAAGCAAACAAGGATGTGTGACATGTGTGAACCATCAACCATTACATTCATGTTGCTCAACTACATCAACTAGCAGATGTGATGTCTACTTGAACATATAAAGTGACTCATGAATTGAATTCTTAGGTCAGGGCTAGACATCGATGTTGCTTGAACATGCAAATCTATGCCCCATGCACTTACACTGAGACTGGCCTAGAAGCAATAAGGATTCTATTCTCTCATGTTCTACATTGGTGAATGGATGATCTTCCTTCAGGGTTTTAGTCTTTGGCTAATCTTCATATCGTGGGAAGAGTGACTTTGATTCATCCAAGGGAACACTCATTTGAGAAGTAGTATCATCAACAGTCTTTTCTTGGTCATATAAATGTGTATTGTCAATTTCATATGTTCATGTCTTAAGAGGAATAAGAAATATTTTTATATTTCTATTTTTATGTTTGTGAATTCCTCTATGTATCAGTTAAATTGTTATACATTATGTATTTCAATTTTGTAATTAATTTTTTCATTATTACAAGATGTATAATTACTTCAATTTTAAATTCTAACATTGTGTAAAAAAATTTCAAACAAAATTTGGTTCAAAGAATTTCATCAATTTTTATGATTTTTAAAAAATCTTAATTACTTTCATGAACCGATTATCAAAGTAATAACGAACATTATTTCAGAAGAAAATAAACTTAATTTTTTTATCTAAAACCATATGCAAAATTTTTTCATTTACCATTAATTTTTGGTACAATTTTTTGTAAATCTTAATACTTATGAATTATCTATTTCTAATTAAAAAAATACTTTATTGATTGAATAAATATTTTTTAAAAAATATTTTATTTTTTCTTAACTTGTCAAATATTGTAAATATGATTTTTCACATTTATGTATATTTTTAACCACCAAAATATATTTTATTGATTTACTAGTTAAATATTTATATTTATTTTTTAAAATAATTATGAATAAAATCAAAAAAAGGTAACCTTATTCATTTGAAATTGGGTAATCATATTTCTAATGCCAACTCCAATCAAACAATGTGTGTTTTCCAAGAATTAACAGAATTGATTCATGTCTATTCGCAATTCAAACAATGGAATTGATTAATAATTTCTCAATTTTTCTCAAAAAATTCAACCAAATACCGAAATTTAACAATCCTGCCAATTCTTCTAATTTCGGATTTGGGATTGAACCAAACGATCTCTTTGTATGCAACACATGGTGCACTTGACTGCTACAAAGCTAGAAAGCAAGTCATAGTTATGGGATGCCTAAACATTATGCACAAGACATTGATCAACATCATATTGACAAATGATGATGCGCTTTCCCAATATTGTGTATTCTCAATTACTTGGCCATAGGCAGACAAATCTCAACTATGCCAACTCGACTCACCAACACAACTTCAACATTAATAATAAGCCTTGAGGGGTTGTTTGGTTCCGGATCAAGGTCAAGGTCAAGGTTAAAAAAAAAACTAAAGTGTAAAAAAATAATACGGTCAAGTAAATCTTATTTGGTTACTGATCTGATTAGCGAGTGGTTCGAATTTTTTTGGACCATTTTACCCTCAACTTTTCCTTTAAATAGGGAGTCATCCTCGCTATCGACTCCGTCGTCTCCGATGAGGTATGGCGCGATCGGTTCATCTCTGATGAGGTACGTCGCGAGCCGTTCATCTCCGACGGGCTACGCCGCAAGCCCTTCATCTCCGACAGGCTTCACCGCGAGCCCTTCATCTCCGACGGGGTACGCCGCATCCCCTTCGTCTCCGACGGGATACGTTGCGTCCCCTTCGTCTCCGACGAGCTACGCCGCCAAACTTGGATTCTTCCTTGCCAATTACTCATCATTCTCTTCCTTACCAATTACTCAGCGTTCTCTTCCTTGCTCAACAGATGGATGGTGGGGAGCGGAGTGGTGATGCAGGATGGACGGTGTTCTACAACTGCAGGATGGACGGCTACCAAGACAAGCTCTACGCCCATTCCAAGCACTAGTTCTACTATAACTGCACCATCTCTGGCACCATCGACTTCCTCTTCGGCAACTCCCCTGCAATCTTCCAAAATTGCCTCCTCCTGGTCCGACAACCAATGGCCAACCAGCAGAACATTGTGACTGCATAAGGCCGGAAAGACCACCGGGAGCCCAGTTGCCATCATCCTCCACAACTGCACAATCGTCGCTGACCCTGTCTTCTACCTTTGCCGGCCATCGAAGGAGTACTCCAAGACCTTCATTTTGCAGTCAGAGATTGGAGATTTCATCCACCCAGACGAGTGAATGCCATGGAGTGGCGACTTTGGGCTGAATTCTTGCTTCTACACTAAGTTCGACAACCGAGGCCCCTAGGCAGGGACGACGCAGTGAGTGAAATGGAAAGGAGTTGAAAACTTTGTTGACGTCTGGATGAGGACAGTGACCGTTTTGTATTATTGTAAATCTTCTTCCCTTTAAATATTGGAAGCTGAAAACTTTGTTGATGTGTGGATGATACTATGGTCATTAAAATAAATATTGAATTATGCAATTCTTGGTATATCACAGGTTGTGAGGATCACCTTTCTTTAAATTTTTATCTATGTGTATCGAAAGGAATTTATATCAAATGACGTTATCAAGGAAAAAATTGTGTTAAATGAATCATCGGTTAGCCATTCATGAGGAGAATATGTTTAGCTTTTAAACATAACATTACAACACGTCATAAAATTCTTAATACTAGAGTTTGCATAAAGAAATAACGAAGAACACAATATACATTATTGTCAAATATATATAGTAATTTTTCAAGATACTGAAGATACAACGAGTAATGTCTGAAAAATTCTGGGTTGAAAAGAAAGCATCAGCGAGGAGAAAGATCCTAGTTTGTTAGGAAGTTCGGTATAGGTTTGGCCTAATTTCCCACTTCTTTGGCTGCACGTGCGATTACTTCACGGTGAAAAAGTACAATATTATTCTCTGCAAGTAAATAAAAATAGAAAAAATTATTAACATAATTATAGAAAATCATCTAAAATATATTTATAATTGATAAGAAACAAAAAAAGTATTAATTTATTTGACATCAGAAAGTTAATTACGATATTTTATATTAAAAAAGAGTAAACTGTCACTTATGCATCCCATAGAGCTGCAGTTATTTGGTTTTAAAGTATTTCCCCATTTTATACTTCATGTTGCGATATACGGATGTTCGGTTCTAATGTTTCATTGTGTGCTCCCGTATATTCTTCAGTGCTATTATCAATTCGTTCGTTAGCCCCACACTCGCGAAATAGCTGGTCCTCGCCGTAATTTCTATGTATAAAATTATGTAGCACAGCACAAGCCGCCACTAGAGCACATTGTTTCTCGTAAGGATATGATTGCATTTTGCGAAATATTTGAAACTGTTACTTAAATATGTCAAATGTCCTTTCCACACAATTTCTCAAACTGACGTGCATGTGATTAAACTTGTCCTTCAGATTTCGATATCGGACTCGACTGTGACCAAACTGTCCGATGTGGTATTGCTTATTTTGAAATGGTGTGAGAAAGTTGCTAGTATTGGCATAACCGGCATCCACCAGATAGTATTTACCTAAAATAAACTATAATTATCATTACAAACATTATTATTTATGTTTAACAAAAGCAAAAGTACGAGTTTCACCTTTGGAGACGAAGAAATTGCCTCGCGTTAAATATTCTCATAAGACTCATGTGTCTGCCGCATATCCCTCCCAACCACTACAAACGTAAAAAAATTTAATATCAAAAGACACAACTGTCATAACATTTTATGTAAGTAACCCATGCCTATCTCGAAATGGAAGTTGCATTTCTTGACTCACAATCGCCAGTATATGTGTGCCATCTGTAGCTCCGAGTGCATCCTACAATGAAACACATAATATGTTGGAATTTAAGTTGGCATTATTTAGAGAATATTGTAAAAACTTATCTCACCTTGAAAAAGGAATACGCTCCTCCTCGATTAAGAATTGCGGGATGGATTGGAGCATCAACAGGCGGCAATTGTATATAATCATTTTTCAGTGAGATAACGCCTTGCAAGACTTTATTGAAGTACCTGCTTATAGTCTCTGCAGACTATTGGAATGCCAGTTGCAAGTCTCTATTAGACGCTCCATGAGAAACCGAGTAAAGAAAAATCCCTACTTGTAATTCAGTTGATACATGTTGTGTAGACACGATACTTTTTCGTTCAACTAGCAATCTAGTGAACTGTAGAAACACTTGGGGCACAACTCTAAAGGTCCGAAAACATCATTCTTCATTGTCTAGTAAATCATACCTAACTTCCATCCCAGTAAATGATTGATTATTCAGTGGACGAGGTGGTTTTCTCGCATAGGTTGAGAAGCCTTGTATTAAATCAGAAATGTGATCTTCCACGAACAACTCTATTTCTTCCTCCACATCGTCAAGAATGTCATCATAATTAGACATCTTAGTGTTACAAAGATAAACACACTTGTGGCATAGCATATGCAATAAGGTCGTTCTATAAATAGAGATCAACTTAAGTCACATGATAAACAGTTGTCAGAGTGATACGTCATGTCTGATTGATAGGACCTGACTTATCACTCAGTTGTCGAAGTGATAGGTCATGTCTGATTGATAAATAGTTATCGTCAAAGTGATAAGTCATGTCTAATTGATAGGACGTGTTGTCTTAATGTTACAAAGATGAACAGTTGTCGTCAAAGTGATAAGTTATGTCTGATTGATATGACTTGTCGTCTTGATGTTACAAAGATGAACAGTTATCATCAGAGTAATAAGTCAAGTCTGATTAATACGACATATCGTCTTGATGTTATAAAGATGAACAGTTATCGTCAGAGTGATAAGTCATGTCTGATTGATACGACTTGTCGTCTTAATGTTACAAAGATGAATAGTAGTCGTCAGAGTGATAAGCCATATATGATTGATACAATGTGCCATCTTGATGTTACAAAGATGAACAGTTATCGTCAGAGTGATAAGTTATATCTGATTGATACGACGTGTTGTCTTGATGTTATAAAGATAAATACATATTATAGTCCACAGAGAATCACCAAAATTAATAGTAATACAAAAATTTACTTTTGAAAGCATCTACTGATAGAAACATCTTCTTGATAGAATTGATTTAAATTTCGAAATAATAGTGATACAGAAGAGGATTTACGCGTAGTTTCAATGAATTCACATCCAGGGGCCTAAAAGCAATCCACAACCACAAATAAAATCACACAAAGAATGCATTGCGCATCCAGTTACATTTTACAGTTGACTATATTAAACAACCCTCAGAAATCATCCTACAACATTGCTGTTAGCAATGAGTACTTGACCTTGATGGAGATCCTACCACCCTCCACAGACAGCTTGTCGGTCAGCACCCAATACCTTGGACTTTCGTGAGAGGCTGACTGGGCCAACCCACTCTGATCTTTGAATGTTCATGGACACAACATTGTAGAAGCCAAGACGGAGGAAGAGCACTTTCCGCATTGCTGTTTCTTTTACTTCTAGCCATGCCTTGGTTACAATGGAGGTAGAGTCATCAATGCAAGTGCCATTGTATTGGACAGGGGTTGTACATACGTGAGAGAGTAGTGACCATTTGATGGGCTCAAAGTAGTCCCCTTGGTTCAGGGATTCAAAGTTTGAGGCAATAACAGGTCTGTGATGCCCTTAGATGTTTTGGGCTGCACGCGCGCTACACTGATGTATTCAACAAGTCTATAGCCTTGGCCGACAAGCCATGGTAATCTTCAGAAATTTCATCGTGATGGGGATAGATCGTTACAATTGTTGGTCTTCAATGAGGAATTCCTAGTAAGCGTGAGTCATCAGCTCACGCTGACTATGTCCCTACCCTTTGTACACACCGCTCATTGCTCCTACCAATTGAATGGTCCGGTGAAGTGTTCAGATCGCACCGACAGAGGTGGTCTGCTGCCTGTGACATCGCGAGAAGTCCACTGAACCTTATCATTTAGAGGAAGGAGACGTTGTAACAAGATTTCCTAGGTGAACTTGTGGAAGGATCATTGTCAATGCTCCCCTCGGACGAAAGAGAAGGAAGACCTGCGAACCATGAGATGGCCGAAAATGCCCATGGAGGGGGGCCCGCCGAGAGGTGCCATGGGTGGGCATGACACCTGGTGTCGTCCCCAGCCTTCCCCTCCTGGGATGACACAATAGCCCACACTCGGACGAGCGCGGTTGACACAACGTCGAGGATGCAACCCGGCGCGGCACGTGCCAAGGTCGACCTGATATTCAAACGCAGGCATGTCGACTACTCCGCGGTCGAAGCCCCGCGTGATGGCAAATGAATCAATCAAATGACTCCTGGCAACGGATATCTTGGCTCTCGCATCGATGAAGAACATAGCGAAATGCGATACTTGGTGTGAATTACAGAATCTAGTGAACCATCGAGTCTTTGAATACAAGTTGCGCCCAAGGCCATCCGGCCAAGGGCACGCTTGCTTGGTCATCACGCCTGGTGTCGCTCTGGCACCTCGCCCTTTTTGCTGCCTCCCCCCTCGCCAAGGGACGGAGCGCGGGACGGGGCTTTGTCGGATGTGGAGAATGGCCTTCCGCGCTGCCATCCCCCATCGCGGTGGGCCCAAGAACGAGCGGGGGGCTGTGTCACCACACGGGCAGGCACAGGCGCGACGCGATGAGTAGGGGACACAGCACGCGCGCCCCTAGTGCCGTCGTGCGGCCCGCCACCAATGCCCCATGGGGACGGCGACCCCCTCTCCCAGAGGACCCCACCAAGGGGCGCGCAAGCCTGAACCGGGTCGCGCCTCCTCGCAACGCAACCCTAGGTTAGGCGGGGCAACCCGCTGAATTTAAGTATATCAATAAGTGGAGGAAAAGAAACTTACGAGAATTCTCCTAGTAACAACGAGTACTTTGCACAAGGGTGGGACCTCACATCTAGGAAAACTTCATTTGCTTCAGAATAGCTCTCACCTTGAGTTTCCTCTCTACTGTAAAAAGGGCCCGACCTGCAAACTTATGCACCACATATTTGCCATCTTGAGCAAGATGAGCAATTGAACTGTTATCTTGAGGTAGATCTTCTGCATGAGAAAATAGACAATACAAATCAAAGTTAGAACCCATGTTTTAAATGCCATGCTAATTCTGCTACTGGTAATCAATGGTCAACACATTTAGTTCTGTAAATGTCATAGGCTCATAAAATGGCCTGACCTGAGAGCTTATTTGCTGCATTTTTGCTATTTCCAGAATGATAAACCATTGAACTGCTATCTTGAGGTAGATCTCCTGCGTGATAAAAGAAATACAAATCAAAATTAGAACCTATGTTTCAAATGCCACAAACATTCTGTAATTGGTATAAAATTGTCAACACATACAGTTTTTGTGTCTATTCATAGAATCTTAAAATGGCCTTATCTGGTAGCACATCTACCTACGTATCATCAAATTGCTTAAGGGATGAAAAGATGGATCATAAAGAGGTCTTCTCGAGGTGCATCTCCTAAACATGCAGAAGAACTAATGTTTCAATCAATCTACAAAATATATCAGGCTAGACTCGGCATTATCCTATTTGTTTTCAGTATGCCAGACAAGCCTTGGCTAGGAGCCCCTAAATCCTAATCTTGGACCTAATTTCTGTGAGTAGACACTTGGAATTTCCAGTCCATTAGCCACTCAATTTAAAACAATCAACTATCATCTGACCAAATGCATGAATAAAACCCTACCAAATGTGTGTTAACCTTTCCCTACTGTAACTAAATTTTCTTACTCTTCTCTTCACTCTAAGGGAAGTTCACAAAAGTAGTGTTGCAAACAGAGTCCTCATTAATTCAGAATATGAGACAAACAGTTATTGCAACATAGTTGCGGTGGAATACTCTTCTGACTAAGAAGGGTATGCCAAGCTTGCCCTAGCACAAATGGATAGCATGCTTGAGTTAGTTTCTAACTTCATTGAAAAGAAAAAATAAGAAAAATGAGTAAAGGTTCACTAAGCAAGCTAGTATGTTTGTCTCCCAAGAAAGAAAATAAAATTAATCCTACTTATTGCATTCTTCAGCGTAAATTTTATATTCCACAAAACTAGCAAGAAAATAATTATAGACATGTTAATCACATGCTTCCATTGTGCAGAAAGAAATGCATTAATGGCAAAGTATATGAAAAAAATAATAATAATACAGGTTAAAATTGTCCCACGAAAAGGAATTAGAAATACAGTAGTGTGAAACAAATCACACCATGAGCTTGGAACAACACTACAAAATGCGGTATCTGGGATCAATTTCGACAATCCGAAATAGCGAAGATCTTGAAAAACGATCGTGAATTATAAATTAAGATTTATTTTATTTTGAGTGTGCTATCAAGTGTTGTGGGAAGATTGACTTTTAACAGATGCAAATTCGTATTGTTAATTATCTCAAAAATTATTAAGAACTTTCTAAAATAAGAAACATAACTAATAAAATAGAAACACAAAAAAATAAGAAAGTATTATTTGATTAATTTAAGAAAGATGATATATGACTTAAATAAGGGTATACTATCATTTTCTAACAAATTATAGAAAATATAGAAGAAATAAAGAAAAAAAAAGACAGTGGAGAAGATTTTTTAATGTGTGTTATTGTCTCGCTCCCTCTGTGTTAGATTACGTGATCTCTAATTCGAATCATGAAAATAAATAAAAGAAGTTTGAAGTATTTCCTATTGCTTAGAACATTGGTGATAACTTCGAGATTTGAAGTGTTTCCGTAGCTGGTAAGACATGGGCGATAACTTCATTTAGGTTGAAATATTTTCATTAACGGATAAGGCGTTAGCAATAATTCCATTAGGGTTAAAGTGCTTCCATTAGCTAATAAGGCATGGATGATAACTACATTTAGATTGGAATGCTTCCGTTAGCCAATAAGACGTGGTGATAACTCCATTTGGATTGGAGTATTTTCATTAGCTAATAAGACATTGGCAATAACTCTATTTAACTTTGAACTATTTTCGTAATCGATAGGGTATAGGCGATAACTTCGTTAGTCTTTGAAGTGTTTCTATAACCAATAAAACGTAAGTGATAAATTTATAATTTAGGTAGCATCACCAATAACTTATGAGGTTGGGTATAATTTGATGATAGATCATCAACTATTTCTGGGATTAACTATCTTGAAGGGGCACATCATTAATTGCTTATGGGGTTGACTAGATTAGAAGAACGTGTCATCAACTGCTTGTAAGATTGACTAGCTTGAAGACCATGTTGTTAGCTATTTTTTTGGACTGACTAGCTTGAAGAGCGCATCACTAGTTGCTTTTGAGATTCACTAGCTTGAAGTGTGGTTAACAATTTTAAGCATATTATTGGTTGACTTCATCGATTTGGTGGCATCACCAACAACTTAGAGGGTTGGGTATAGTTTTGAATTATAGCCAATAACTTTGAGCTTATTAGCAATTAACTTCTTTTGTCTAATAGTCTCACCAACGGATTAGGGAGCTGAGTATAACTTTAAAGCATGGCCGACAACTTTGAGTATATTGGCGATTAACTTTCTTAGTTTGATAGCGTCACCAAAGACTTGGGGAGTTGGTATAATTTTGAAGTGTGACCGACATGTTAGAACATATTGGCGATTAATTTTTTTTAATTTAACAGCATCACCAATAACTTAGAGAGTCGAATATAGTTTTTGAAGTATTACTGAAAGCTTTTGTAGCACACACAGTGAGATTCAATTTAACCTTATTTAGTTCTATTCGAACTAATTCAGATTCAAGTCAGGGGTGACATCATCATTTATTCATAACTTTGAAGTATCAACGAAGTATCAATGAAGTTTCAATACTCCTAGCGGAACTCAATTTAACCCTAATTAGCTCCATTAGGGCTAATATGGTTCAGGTTTGAGTTCAATTTCATTTAGTTTAAGTCAAATTTGACCTTGTATTAGACCTTTATCAAGTTTGGGTCTACTGGACTTTAATTTAAGTTCAAGTCAAATTAACTTAACTAGGTTTTAGTTTGGGCTCAGCCTAGCCTGACTTTGCTTTGATTTCGAGTTTGTCCTTTAAGTTTAGACTGATTTGATCTAGTCAAGCTTTGACTTGAACTTAGTTTAATTCAAATTCCACTTGATTTTAAATTGACCCAATTTGAACTTGATTAAACTATGAATCTAGCTCAATTTGGGTTTTAGTCCATTAGATCAATTTGAGCCAACTCGACATTTGTTTATTTATTTGAGCTGAGTTTAATTTTAATATGATTGAGTCACTTCATATTAAATAGTTTGATTTGAGGGTCCTTGGTTATTTATGATGATTTTAGGCGGACCCGTACCTTGACCTTAAATATACGAACTCGAGGGTTGACTTAGTTTGCGAGCTCGAAAGTTGACTTAGAAGTATAAGTTCGAAGGCTAACTGAGTGCAAGTCTCAATACTAGCTTAGATGCAAACCCAAAAGTTGGCGGAGTGCGAGCCTAAAGACTGACTAAGTGTAAGCCCAAAGGCTGGTTTGGATGCAAGTCTGAAGACTAGTTTAGACATGAGCCCAAAGGCAAGCTTAAATGTGAGCCCAAATACTAGCTTAGTCGCCAACCCAAAGGTTGGCTGAGTGTGAGACCAAAGACTGACTTGGTGCAAGATTGACGGTTGGCTTGAGTGTGAGTCCGAAGATTAACTAAGTATTAGCTCTAAGGCTAGTTTAAATACGAGCTCAAAGACTGACTAAAATGCAAGCTCGAAGACTGGTTGGTGTGAGCTCAAAGGCTGGCTAGGTAATGAGCCCAAGGTTAGCTTAATGTGAGTCAGAAGCCTGACTAAGTGTGAACTTAGGCTAATTTGATGCAAGCTCGAAAGCTGGCTTAAACGTGAGCCTGAAAGTTGATTTGGTTGGGAGTCCAAAGGCTAGATTATATACGAGTCTGAAGGTTGGTTAAGTGCAAACTCAAAAGATAATTTAGATGCAATCTTAAAGGTTGGCTTAGATATGAGTCTAAAGGCTAGTTTGGATATAAGTCGGAATGCTGACCATGATGCGGCCCTGGTTGACATACAAATCCGAAAGTTGGCTTAGTTGCGAGCTCAAAGGCTGGATTAGACGCAAGTTCGAAAGCTGACTTGGTCACAAGCCCGAAAGCTGGCTTGGTCGCCAGCCCAAAGGCTGGCTTAAACGCGAGCTTAAAAGGTTGGCTAAATGCGAGCTAAAAGCTGACTTGAATACGAGTCTGAAGGCTGATTGAGTGCGACTCTGAAGGTTGGATAAGTGCAAGCTCGAAAGCTAGTTTGGTGCGAACCTAAAGGTTGACTGACTTAGATGAGAGCCCAAAAATTGGTAAAATGTAAGTCTGAAGGCTATTTAAGTACAAATCCGAAAACTAGATAAGTGTAAACTTGAAAGTTGTTTTGGATGCGAGGAGGATTTGTCATATTTGAGAGATCGTACGTGACTACAGTAGAGTCATGAAATTTATCGTCTTCACTATCATTTTTGAGAAGCCACGAGTGATCACAATAAAATCATGGAATCTGTCATTTTCATTGCATTTTTATCTTTATTTTCGAGAAATCAAAGATTACCGTAATACGATCACAAAATCTATCATTTTTACGGTCATTTTTTAGGAGAGTCACGGGGGATCACAAAATCTATCATTTTTAATACTGTCTTTGAGAAATCTGGAATGACCGCGACCTTAATAAGGTTAAATCAAAACGTTAAGAACCGTGATAAGATTGTAATTTTGTTTGTGACAATTTTTTTTCTTTCATCCATCCCATCCCATGCCTCTTCCCTCACGTGGACTGCCACACTTTTTTTTTATTTTTATTTTTACAAACTTTTTCATTATTTCATTATGATTTTTTATTTTAGGTGGTTTCTCCTTAAAACCCCACGTGGCTTGAAAAAAAAAAAAAAATCTCCTCTCTTACAGCTGGCGGCCATAACATGATCTTTTTCTTATTACACAAGCTCTTTTTTTTATTTTTTTTAATTTCTCGTTCTTCCTCCACTTTTCTCGCGCAGGCCTTCCTCTGCCCTACCTCTATTTTTCTCTTTTTAATCTCATCTCCTTCTCTACCTCCCCAAGACCTCTTCTTTATTGTACATGCTCCTCACCGGAGCCCCGGGCGGCCAGATCTTGGGCCGATCCAGCCACAATCGGGTGCGGAAAATGGCCAGCGACGGGAGAGGCCGGCGAAGGGTCGTGCAGGGCGCGGGTCGGCCTGAGCGATGGCCGGTGCCAGAGGGAAGTCGGAGCTGCGCAGAAGAGGGCGATGATGGTGCTGAGCATGGAGCTCATAGTTGATGATCAGAACCATTGCCGGTGAGACTAACGTTCTAGCGAGGAGGAAGCTCCGGGGATGTGAATAGGGTTTTTTTACTGGAGGGACGGAAGATCAGGGACGAGGTGAAGTCTTGGAGCTCGTGGGCGAACTCATCGTGATGCACGGCCTTCTTGACTAGGCGAAGGTCGGCGGCTTGGCAGGGGCTTCAACGCATTGTAGATTAGGTGCTTGTGGCCACCGAGGGCCTGTGATCTGGCCGTAGTTGAAGGTGAGGTGGTGAAGCCAACGGAAGGGCCGGGGGCGCGAACCAGGTGGGACCCGGACGAGGCCGCCGTGGTGGCTGCGCGGGGAGGAGCGCGGGGGAAGGCGGCGGCATCTGCGGTAGCGGCCATCAGAGGAGCTAGGGCTTGGGATCCGGGAGGAGGAAGCAGAGGGTGCTCATGGGCTGAGAAACAAAACGAAGCAATCAAGAAGGAGAAGAAGAAACAGGAATCTACCTGTTGACGATTCCTTCACTCTCCTTCTGACCTTCGGCTCGTTCCGATTCCTCCTTGTTTTTTCTCAAAATTTTTTCTCCCCTCCGTTTGCATATTGTTCCAGTCCTTTTATAGAGAAGATTTGGAAGCCAAATTTAAAAAATATGAAGGAATATGATGAGTGTAATTGAATTTTAATTGATTGATTTTATTCGAAAATGAATAGAATTATGGAGGCTCCGCAATATCCGATAATTACAAAAAATTTCTCCGAATTTTTATAATTATTTATATCAATTTTTTCTTTAATATTTATTTAGTTTTCTGATTGTTATTTAATTAAATTTTTTTCAAAAATTTTGATTTTATCGTTCGTAATTTTTATAATTAAATTTTTAAAAATTCATTTTCTCATTCTTATTTTTTTTCTCAAAACATTTACGAATAAATTTTTTATATATTTTTATTTATAAAAATCTAAATATTAATATTTTTTTAAAAAAAATTATAAAGGAGCGACGAAGACCCAAGCGCTGACGCCAGAGGCCGGTGCATGAGAGCAAACGTTCGAAGCCGGCGCGCGGGCGCGAACGCCTGAGGCCGGAGCGAGGGTGCAAATGCTCGAGGTCGGCGCATGGGAGCGGATGTCCGAGGCTGACCAGCAAACGCGGACGCCGGAGGTCGGCGAGCAGGAGCGGGCGTAGGAGGCCAGCACACAGCCACGGACGCCCGAGGCCGGCACAAAGGAGTGGATGCCCGAGACTGGCATGCAAGCGCAGACGCCAAGCGGCGAGGGGTCTATTTGTAAAATTTAGAGTTATTTATAAATAAAAATATTTAAAAAGTTTATTTTTAAATGTATAAATATTAAACTTGTAATTTTAACTTTTAAGTTTTAAAACTTTTAATATTTTTTAATAAAATTTTACTTAAAACATGATAAAAAATTTAGACTTATTTATAAATAAAAATATTCAAGGGGTTTATTTGTAAATATACAATATGAAACTTGTAATTTTAAATTTTAAGTTTTCAGACCTTCAATGACTTATTTGTAAAATTAAGATTTAAAATAAATAAAATTTAGACTTATTTATAAATAAAAATATTCAAGGGATTTATTTTAAAATGTACAAATGTTAAAGTTGTAATTTTAAATTTTAAGTTTGAAAACATTCAATGTTTTTTTATAAAATTTTATTTAAAACATGATAAAAAATTTAGACTTATTTATAAATAAAAATATTCAAGGAATCTATTTGAAAATGTAGAAACATGAAACTTGTAATTTTAAATTTTAAG